>CM075863.1:47965922-48135922 GCA_038021265.1 Cyprinella venusta | reverse complement strand
AAAATGAAAATGGTCTTAATTTACTCTCTCAAGATGTTTTAAACCCGAATAAGTTTCTTTCTTCTGTTGAAAATAAAAGTTCTTTTGAATAATGTGGGTAACCGAACAGTTGCTGGTCCCCCTATAGTTTTTTATTGGTTCTCTCCTGGAAGTTAATGGGGACCGGCAACTCTTTGGTTACCCACATTAAAAAAATCATTCTTTTGTGTTCAGCACAAGAAAGAAATTAATAAAGGTTTGTAACAACATTAGAGTGAGTAAATAATGACAGGTTTTTTTTTTGTTTGTTTTTTTGGTGAACTATCCCTTTAAGGACGTGCGGCAGTGCTATTTATTCCTGTCGCTTTCAGATCAGCACGCGACGCGCTTAATATAGACGCATGTTACACCAGATATTCTCTCAAATGTTTGCTTTCACTTTATACATAGCCTGTTTATGTAAACATTGTGTGTATTTAACAGTAGCTATTGGCATAATAATACTCGAAAGATAACTTAGTCCAGTATTCTGGCGCTGTTTGACAGGCTTCTAGTGCCTGTGAGCGTCGGAGGTATGCGGTCAGGAAAGCGCACGTTAGAACAGCACATCAGCGCGTGAATTAAATGTTTAACCGGCAAGGCTTATGCAAATAATGAACTTTTGTGAATTGCAGTGTCCCATGCATATTCATTAACGTGTGTTGTGTAGGCTACGTCGCGTTGTACAGTTGAGACGGGGCGCCAGAACTGAACTGATAGAATGCACTGTTACACAATACTACGATATTTCTTCAAAAGCAGATCGTGGAGACATTTTAATCGTCCACGATTAAAAATCGTCATATCGCACACCCCTACCTTGAGGTAAGCTAAAACATCAAAAATTAATTTCAAAGTGAACTATCCCTTTAAGCTTTTATCTAATGTCGTGGAGTATCGAAATAATATTGTATCGTGAGTTCAGTATTGTGATATGTATCGAATTGTGACATCGAATTTTTTTACATGTGCAATTCTACATAAAACATATATAAAATATAGATTATTTAATGTGATTATGGCTAAACTGGGCACCAATTATGTTTTCACCGCTATATTTTTTTTAAACCATTTCCTTGATTATTTAAAATGCATAATACTAAACAGCCAAATTCACAAACACAGGTGAGGAATACACTTTTATTGACAAGTTTGATCTCTTTTTTAAAGGCAAAGCTGAAGTTGCCGAACTAATGCCTATAATGTGCGTGGAAAAGGAAGACGACGTGAAATAATGTTGATTTCTAGGGTCTTTGAGGTGGTGACCATAGACCTCCATTATATGACTGACAGACAAGAACGGTTTGACCTAAAAATATCAAAATTGAAAATACTGCGGAAACAAAGACACCTACATCTCGGATGCCTTTGAGGTAAGATAAAACATATCAAAAATTAATTTCAAAGTGAACTATCCCTTTAACAAAAAAAAAAACACCTGTTGATTAAAATGCTAAATTTGATAAACAGTGAGTGTGTAAATAAAAAGGCTTGGACTTTGGTGCCGATAACCCAACGCACAGGACAATGGTGACCAAAAATATTCATGATTCTGACACTGAAAACAATTATTTTAGACGAATATGCTTACAGGCTTTCACTGACTAGATGTATTTAAAATAATGTAGTCCCCTTTTTACTGCTAACAAGACATTTGGCATTATCGGGACCCATAAATATCCGCCCATTACATTATTATACACCATATTCAACATTATTTATATGTAGTGACACTAAACCTCTGTTAACTTTTTTTATTTTGGGTGAATTATGCATAATTCATATTGTCACTATCCACGATACATATTATTGCATGTTTGTATCGTGATATATTGTGACACGATATATCGTTACACCCCTGACACTGAACAGAGCAAAGGTGAGCTGTGACCTGCTCTGGGTTTGCTGTGATTGGTCCCGATACGGCTGGGATCTGGATGGGGTTTAAGTCGGGTGTCGCAGCCGCTGCAGGTTTAGGGGTCGGCTGGGATGCGGTGTTGGGCTGCGTGGTCGCCTTGTACTTGTGAATGCCTGGATCCACCTCTGGGACTCCCTAGAATGACACGCAATAGGAGATTAAGCTAAATGAATGTAAAAACAGATACTCAAGAGCCCCGAGAGCGTCGTGGGTTTCTCACCCGCTGTGGTGTGTGGATGGGTGACAAGGCGTCCAGGTCTGCCATGGGAAACTCGATTCCTTTCCTCTTCAGCTCCTCATAAATGTGCACGACTCCTGTGAGGTCTGGGCTACTCCTGAACGCATCTGCCCACGACTGGGGTGAAACAAACACAGAGAGATGAAAGAGCTGTCCCACAGGAAGTGGCTCGAAATACACACCTAACCGGGCATTATCAGGGAAAAGTCTGGCTATTTTTCAGCAATTAGTAATACATGGTTCTTTAGCAGGTAACAGGGGTTGATCCTGGAATCCACCACTGCTTCAATGCTTATCTAATGAGTGACGGTATTAAAGGAGTAGTTCACTTTTAAAAAAAATTGATGACAATTTACTCACCCCCATGTCATCCAAGATATCCATGTCTTTCTTTCTTCAGTCGAAAAGAAATTAAGGTTTTTGATGAAAACATTCCAGCATTTTTCTCCATATAATGGACTTTACTGGGAACCAAACGGTTCAAGATCCAAAAGTTTCAGTGCAAACTGCAAACTGTTCAGTCTTTCTTCTGTGAAGTCTTTCTTCAGTCGAAAAGAAATTAAGGTTTTTGATGGAAACATTCCAGGATTTTCTCCATATAATGGACTTCAATGGGGACCAAACGGTTCAAAGTCCAAAAGACACTTTCAGTGCAAACTGCAAACTGTTCAAAGGGCTTTAAAGGATTCCAGACGATGAATAAGGGTCTTATCAAGCGAAACGATCATTTGAGATAACTAATTTTAAGTTTTATAAGCTCAAATGCTCACCTTGCTCTGTTCTGTGATGCATGTTCGTGACTCTCCTGTTCAAACTCATTTATTAAAATGAACAATCTTTTGATGAAATGAACAAACAAAATCTTTTTTTGGAGTCATTTGGTTCATTCAACGAACAAAATGAACATGTTGACTCAGGAAAAGATTCGTTCATTTTGATAAACGAGTTCAAACAGGAGAGTCACGAACGTGCATCACAGAACAGAGCAAGGCGAGAATTTGAGCTTATAAAACTTAAACTTTGTTATTTATTTATTAAATGAGCGATCGTTTCGCTTGATAAGACCCTTATTCATCGTCTGGAATCGTTTAAAGCCCTTTGAACAGTTTGCAGTTTGCACTGAAACTGTCTTTTGGACTTTGAACCGTTTGGTTCCCATTGAAGTCCATTATATGGAGAAAATCCTGGAATGTTTTCATCAAAAACCTTAATTTCTTTTCGACTGAAGAAAGAAAGACGTGGACATCATGGATGACAAGGGGGCGAGTGAATTATCAGCAAAAGTTTTTTTTAAAAGTGAACTACTCCTTTAACTTTTTAAAAAAAAAACATGGTTTTTTTAATGTTTGGCTCTTATTTTAAATCATTTTAAGTCAATTTAAGGGCCCTTAAGAAAGTCTGCAATTGGGTTCAGAGTCAGACTCCCTCATTGAGAACCACTGGGTTAGAAAATGGCTATAATTACCACATTTGGAAGAATAGATTCTCTAAAAATTTTAGGGAAATGCTTGCCGTCTAATGTTTGGACATTTTACACGCTGAAAAACAAGTGACTGTTTGATTTGGGAGGACGCAAGAATGGACAAAATGCACCAGCGCACTGTATACAATTCTGGAAACTGTCCGATGTCTACTTTACACTGAGACAATCTGATTCAGTAATGGCTTCCAGTCAACTAGAATTAATGCAATTGCAAGCTGCCTCATAGAGCAGGTCCACCAGACACAGCCAGTCTTCTAGCCCTACCACACACCCCACAGTGGTTTCTGAGGACCATTACTGCTAAAACTAAAGGAAGAGCTCATTCACCTGTCACTCAGTTTACCTGAATCAGTGCCAGAACTTTTTCCTGCACTATAGCAGGAGGGTTGTTCTTCGGAGTGATGATTTTCACCATGACACCTTCGATGAAGTCTCTGTTGGCGATGTGGACGTGAAAACGGTGGCCACAGTTTTTCACGCAAGTCTCCAGCACCTAGAAAAGACAATTACATAAGAAGCTGAGACTATCGATCATTTAGACAGTAGCAGATGACAGCATAAAACACTTCCAGCTAGCATAATGCATACAAATAGTCCTTTATTTAAATGTCAAAATAGCCTCGGGCAGGCCTGGAGGAGAAGTACTCAGCAACCATTAACTATTAAAGGTGCACAGCCTGACTGTAAATCAGATGTTGCTCCTCCACAAGGGTTTAAGTGAAAGCGAGGGAACTCACGGTTAGAGCCAGCATCACTTCACGGAAGTTCCTGTTGCCGTTGAGTCTCTTTCTCACCGCGCGCATGGCGTCTTTGGGCCTGTTGGAGAAATCAGTGTAGATGACTCGACTCCCAAAAAAACGCCAATGAGACCAATATTACAATCCACACCAATGACGAGAACGTTATGTTTATTCTAAGTGCACGCTTCAGTTATGTTCTGCCATAATTGAAAGAATGAAGGATTTGATTGGCTTACAAAGTTTTTAATAGGGCTGTGAAAAGATTAATCGTGATTAATCACATCCAAAATAAAAGTTTGTGTTTACATAATATATGTGGGGGAACTGTGTATAATTATTTTATATATATATATATATATATATATATATATATATATATAAATACGCACACATATTTAAGAAATATTTTCATGTATATACTGTAAATAGATTTATATATAATTTATATTTTATATAAATATTTTATATATAAATAATATTTTTTTCTTAAATATACATGCATGTGTGTGTATTTATATATATATATATATATATATATATATATATATATATACAAAATAATTAAACACAGTGCACCCACATATATTATGTAAAACCAAACTTTTATTTTGGATGTGATTAATCGCGATTAATCGTTTCACAGCCCTAGTTTTTAACTTTCATTAGTTTTGAAAAAATAGCCCTGTCCACACTAATTCCTTTTCAATTGAAAACACATCTTTTTCTCTCCGTTTTGGCCTTTCGTCCACACTGAGACGGTGTTTTTAACCAATGAAAACCAAGCTTTTAGAAAAGTGGATAAATTTGAAAACGCCGCTTTCGTGATTTAGTGTGGACTGTGAAAACGTGGTTTTTAAAAACGATGACTTAAGTTTAGTCATGTGTTGCAGCCCTATTTGTTTATGAAATGTTTTAATTTATTTTTTCTTAAACAAATGTGCCTGTCCTTTATAAAAATGATAGAGTTTCTCTACTTATGTATTTGTATACTGACCGAGCACTGTGCCTAATTGGTTTTAGACGGGGCATTTTTATTTACTTTTAGTACGAATGGGCCTATCAGCAGCAAAGTTCAATAAAATATGCATTTTTCATTGAAGTACCCCCTTCTTTCTTGTTTACTATCATTTTCCACAGAGTTAAAGCAATCTCATGCTGAATTTTAGAAAAATTTAATAATTATCCGATTAGTCGACTAATCGTTTCAATAGTCGGTGACTAGTCGACTATTAAAATAGTCGTTAGTTGCAGCCCTAACGGTAGGTGGCGGTAATACTCCTAAGCGGTGAGGAGCCGGTAAAATGAAATAGTCGAAGGAGAACGTCCTCGTCTCAGTTCTCGCGCATGCGCCCATAAGGAAGTAATGGAATAGTCCAATAAAGTCGTTATTTATGTTTTTTTCGCACAAAAAGTAGTCTCGACGCTTGATAAACTCATAATTGAGCCGCTGTAGGCACATGGAATATTTAAACCTTTTCTTTAATGACTTTTATGGGCCGTCAAGAGCCAGTCCCTTAGGCAGTCTATGGAGGACTGATCCAGCTCTCAGATTAAATCAAAAATATCTTTATTTGTGTTCCGGAGATGAACGAAGGTCTTACGGGGTTGGAACAGCATGGGGGTGAGCAAATAATGACTTATTTTCATTTTTGGGTGAACTAACCCTTTAATAGTGTTATGAGTATATTCTACTGAAGAAGCTGTTGATGTATACCTACTTCAGCCTATATCACAAAATAACCAATTATTGGTTTATTGCCCTCACTTAGGGTTAGGGATTTGAACTGATGTTTTGCGTCATAGACTTTTTGCATCTGTATTGTGTATTTCAGCACGATCGGATCATCAACCATCATTACCCAGGACCGTAGCAATCCAGAAACATACAATTCAGCAGAGTAATCTGTGAGCTTAGGACAGGAATTAAAAGACTCAATTTAACTAGACGCCGCCAGAGAGCCAGAACTGAAAGCCCTCTTACAAACACACTCTAATTCAGGGCCTGAAAGTTCATTATCTCTAAGCTTACACGAGAAGCCAAAATTGAGTTGGTTTTTTTCCTGTGGTGTGATCTAAGCTCCCATTTCGTCCAAGTCAGATCTAAGGAGCTTTTAATAAGCAAGAACAATGACATCAGCTACTAAAAGTTGAAGAACCAACCATTATTTTTGTAACAGGGTGTTACATATATGGCCAACACATGACTTAAGCTGTCTTAAGAGGGACTTTGCTCAGACTCAAACTTCAGACTGGAGAAATGGAGGAAAGCAATATTAGCCGCATCCAAAATCACATTACCTGCCAAACTACTCTACTTAATATGAATGTAATCTGGACGTACTACATTCATAATTTCAAAAAGAAAAGTGTCCATTTGATTTAGTCTTCTGTTCTACACTATGAATTCAGACACTAATTTCAAGTTCTGCTTATCACCAAGTATATAGTAGGGAAGTTTACGATTTCAGATGCAGCCATCATGTGCTGTAAGGTCAAATACAGAAGAGGAACTATAGTAGTGATAATCTCTTGCATTATGGGAAGTACAAAATGGCAGAACCGAAAAACAAAACTGAAGGGGGAAAAAACTAAAACTGGGAAATTAAATACTAAATACTTGGTCACTTTCTATCAACCATATCTGACCTGACTATTCTTACAAAATGTACTCTCTGGCCTAATCTGCATTAAAAGGGCGTTTATGTAAATATATCGAATGCATAATCAACAACAGGAAAGATTGTTTAAATTCTTGAAAACACCCACAACTTCTAATACAACAGGAAACAACCAGCCCAAACAAAGAAGAACACAACAGAGCCCTGTGTTCCCGCACACAGAACACAGACGAGCCTGTAGTGCCAGTCTGACCACAGTGTGAGAGAAAAGGAGAAAGTAAAGAATCATATGGAGCAGGAAAAGCACCGTGACTCAGTCGGAAGAAGCCGTTTACACCTGGCATGCTTCATACAGCGCTTCATCAGAAGTACAAATACAACAGCCGGTTTTAAATCCTATCCAATAGTTAAAAAGAAAGGAGTCACTATAAGTTGTTGTGACGTCTGTCAATCAAAGTTTGGAGCGGTGATTCCTGTCAGAAAACAAGTGGATAATTTGGCGGCATAACGGCAACAAAAAAGACTGGGCTAGGACCTATGCCTGTGAGGCCGATAGAATTAAGGGGATCCCGAAAGAGCGTTTTGCGGTTGATGTAAAAGCTTTTCAGCCAAGTTTTTCCTGCTGTGGTTGTTTTAATTCACATCCTTTCTAAAAATATGAACGTTTTTTGGTTTAATTTATTCTTAATATATAAGACTGTCAATGAACTTTTGTTTTATATTTTATTTGTTCATTATTTATTTTCTTGGATTTTAGTTGGACTTGGTCAGAACTGTTTCAGAAATGGTGATCTGCATGATGCCTGTTGCCTTTGGGCTCAGTGATGTTGAATTTAAATTAGAGCCAGACCGATATATCGGCAGGCCGATATTATCGGCCGATATTAGGCATTTTTCAAACTATCAGTATCGGCAGTTATAATGGCCGATAAATGAATATTTAAAAAATAAAATAAAAACGGATGAAACACGCTTGAACCATGTCATGAGAGTTGGAGTTGTATAGTTTGTCCACCAGAGGGCACTCAATCATCAGTCTGTTCTGTTGTGACTAACACAGTCTCATCCCAAAAAGTCATATAACTGACGTCTTGGGACGTCTTTTGACCATACGTCAATATCCGCCTTTTTAGGGCCCCCTTAAACGTCGGTAGATGGCAATCCCGGGCCGTCATACAACTGACGTTTTACCTTTAACGTCAGTTAGGTGACGGGTTAGGTTTAGGTCTGGGGTAGAGTTAGGATCCCATAACCTCATCTACCGACGTTTAAGGGGGCCCTAAAAAGGCAAATATTGACGGATGGTCAAAAGACGTCCCAAAACGTCAGTTATATGACGTCTTGGGATGAGACTGCGCTGTTGTGACAATAAAAGAAACTAGTTTCTTTATAAAATGCATTATCATATTATTTTAGTTAAAACTCATAAATAACTAATGTTAGGGAAATCTGTTCATTTTTTGTTGCGCGTTTCGAAAAAAAATATCGGCCGATATTTGTATCGGTATCGGCCTTCAAAATCCTTTATCGGTCGGGCTCTAATTTAAATAGCATGTAACTAAAGACATGTTATGCATAATGTTTTCTGGAAGGGACTAAAGAACTAAGTATGTGTATCAGCTGAAAGGCAGGATAGATAGAAGTTAGATAGACATTATATAACAGTTTCAGGTTATGTTCTAGTGTTGGTAACATGGCCCACATTGTCCCACATTTGGTTAGTTTGACGATGGTTCCTCTACACTGAGCTGATTACATGACTATATTATACACTCCCGTGCAAAAGTTTGGGGTCAGTACGATTTTTTAATTTTTTTATTAATACTTCAAATCAGTGAGTACACATTAAATGAATCGGGAGTGAAAAGTGAGAAAAAAATATTTAGCAGCATTGTTTACAACATTGATAAAAATCAGAAATGTTTCTTGAGCATGATTTCTGAAGGATCATGTGACACTGAAGACTGGAGTAATGATGCTGAAAATACGGCTTTGATCACAGGAATATTTTACATTTTAATATACGTTACAATAGAAAACAGTTATTTTAAATCGTAATAATATCACAATTTTTTTTTATTAAATTAATGCAGCCTTGGTGCACAGAAGAGACTTCTTTGGAGACGGTAGTGTACATCATTAAATACATCAAATTAGGGATGCACCGATATGCCCGTTTTGGCCGATACCGATAACTCTTTATATCTGTAAGACGATAACCGATATATCGGTCAATAAATCTAAATCTGAATTTTTTTGAGAGCCTGATCACAAAAACAAAAGTCTCACCATTAAACCCACGTCCTAAGCACACAATTATAATGTTCTCATTTTAATTTTATGCAGCCTATATGACAGACTTGCACTGCACGTTGCACTTAAAAATATTTTCCATTTTAAAAGTCATATTTCAAGCAATTCAAAAACCATAACATCAGTGCACAGTTGAAGGAAAAAATCTATTATTTCATATATTTACCAAATTTTCTTATTGGGCCAATATTGATAACTTTAAAAATTAAAATTAAACAGCCGATACCGATATGGTGGCAGATGTACCGTGCGTCCCTACATCAAATGAAACACAATTGTTTTGGACCCAACTGAATTTCATTGTCCAGAAAAAACTAGTCTTTCGAAAGAAATTCAGACGTTTTATTCTTTTTGACATCAGCTGTAAACAGGCCAAGAGGAACTATGAGAACCCATTACTGTGCACATTCCCAGTCAGTCTGCTCTGAGAGTCACTGTGAGTCATCAGCCAGATCTGTGCGCATGCGTTTATGTGTGTGTGTTGGCCTCTCACCCTTCCTCGGTCTCATTAATGATGTCACAGATCTCCATGTTGAGTGTCCAGTCTTCATTCTGCAGGGAGCCATCTGTGGCTTTTTCTGTGAGAAACAAAATCACACACGGATCAGCAGGCTGTCTCAATTGCTGACACAAACTCAATTGTGAACTCCAGACACATGACCCCATCTAGATCTCGAGCTGCGTTCAAATCGGCAGGGTCCCTACGTAGTGTTCACTGCTCAATATTCCCTGAGCACGGGATATCTGTTAGAGTTCACTTCACTCGACAAAACGAGTTCATCGGAACAACACCCTGCAGCAACATCAGACATAGATATAATGTACATCTATAAATAAATATAGTAGAAATATCATACATCTAAATACACATTTATTATAATTTTCAATGAATATAATCTGTTATATATGAAAGTGCTTAATTGAGTGATATTCTTTGTAGTCATACATTCATATTTTCATAGACATGTTTTATAATGTCATATTTTTATTAGTCAACATTCATTTTCATGAGAGTATTAACATATTTTCATTTTTATGACTAACACGCCCCACTCCGCACATGCCCCGCCCCCCGGAGTACTCGAATACTCATTTTATGAGACCCGTCGATGATCGAAATGTGAAATTCCCCATCCCTCATAAATACTGTTCTGTTACTAAAGCGGATTACAACAGCAGCATTTATCGGTTTCGTGAAGCAAATCCAATTTTACTTGTGTAAGGAGCAGAACCATCGCAACCTCGATGCCTGTTTTCTGGCCTTTCTGCTTCAGTCTCTAAGCTTTTCTAAAATTAATGCTGGTCCTAAAGCGCTTGCCTGACCTTAAACCTTCATTTTGCAGTGATATTCTTTTGAGCTTTTTGTAATGTCTCTCAGCCAACTCTCTTTCTACAGTCTTTTTCTCTCCTCCCACATGATTGGACAGTACTGCTACTGCTGATTGGCTTACTCTTCCTCCCACACCATGGGTGGACACGCCCTCTACTCCTGATTGCCTCACTTTTTCTCCACCCCCATCATAAGTGGACGAGCCCTCTAATGCTGATTAGGGTTGGGTATCGTTTGAATTTGAACGATTCTGATTCCGATTCCTTGTTTCGATTCTGGTTCCTCGATTCCGACTCTTTTAAGAGGCAGGGTCAAAAAAGTTTAGCTAACCTCGCTAACCAACGGTCTTTCTGACGGAAATACTCCTTCAGTCACAAATACTCCTTTTGTCACAAATTTTGCATTTTGCCAAGATTTCGTTATTTTTAGAAAAGTGAAGCCACACTTTGGACCGCCGACGTAAGCTACTCATGTTCGACTCACGCAGTTATGCCGCCAACACTTCCGGTAGACGCTTCTTCGTTGGTGTTGTTCAGCGGTTTCTTCTTCTGGTCGGCGGACTGTGAATATCGAAATTTTAACTTTTGAACAATTCCAGGAAAAACGAAAAGTTAGTCCCGGTTCCAATCGATACTCGATTCTCAATACCCAACCCTAATGCTGATTGGTTCATTCTCTCTCCTCCCCCATTATGAGTGGACAAACCTTCTACTCCTGATTGGCTCAGTGGATCAGCATCTAGCAGATGAGATTTCAGCTTTACTGTCACCCATCTGTGAGGGTGGCTTGACCTCAGTTTACCTAGCCTGGATTATTACTCAATTGTCAGATTTCATTGTCCTCATTGCTTACACAAAAGAAGCACATGATAATGTTTAAATCTTATTCAACTACTGGTGCTCTTCAGGTCAAAAGGGGTCGGTTTACACAGTAATGGAATAGTGAGGAGTTACAGTTGTACTTTTAGCAAATTGAAATCCCCATTATGTGTTTCATAACACAACGGAAGAGTGTGTGATGACATAATATCTAGCGCCACAATCTTTTGAAATCAGGTGTGAGGTAACTCGGGTGAGATTCTCGTACATGATAGCTTACAGCTAAATGTGCTTTCACACGTCTGACTGGCTTGTTTGTAAAGGGGGCTGATTGTGCAAAATTCACTTCTACATGATGCTTCATGCTTGTACGTGATGTGTGTCAATGTGTGTTAACAACCTCCCTATTCTGGTAAAAATCAACCCACTCAAAAAGTGTCTCAAAACGAGTCCCAGTTTTCTCCCTAGGGCAAGCCCCGCCCACGATGGGTGGCAATCTCTGCCCCATTAGCATAGATGCCGCCCTGAGTAAACCACACACAATCGGATTATTGATTCATTTTATTTATGTAGGGAATGTGACACAAAAAAAGGTAAAATCATGTGCGAAACATTTTACGCCAAACTGATTTGCAAACAAGGGTCAGTAAAACGCAAGATTAGTAAAAAAGTTGATTCTCAAAGATGAATAAATACCAACTACTCGTGAAACAACTTAATTTCCAGAACTATCGCAATTGACATTTTGTGAATCTTTGCAAAATGTATCGCTAATGTCGCTGAAGTAATCATTATCTTTGAACAAACCAGAGCTATGTTTAACCCGAAAACGCTCACCGTCTGTATAATCCATAAACGCAACTTTGTTTTGTTTTGTAGTATCTGAAGCATGTGCTGTAAAGGCACAGCCCGCTTCTGGAAATGAAGGCGGGGAGCAGCAGCTCATTGCATTTAAAGATACAGTACACACACTAAAACAGTGTGTTTTTGCTCTCACCCAAATAGGGGCAATTAGGGCATGCTATAATCAAGAACACAAGGGGTAATTTGAGCTGAAACTTCACAGAAAAATTCTGAGGACACCTGATGCGTATTACATCTTTGAAAAAAGGGCATAATATGCCCCCTTTAAGCCAATCAATCAGCTTTAAAACAAACCATTGAGGATGTACACTTGAGTGAGACTGGTTTCCTCGTGAGTGACTCAGGATAAGGGTGGGGACCGATGACAAATATAGCAAAGCAGAAATGATCAAGCAGGTGAAAATGTTCACAAATTGGCCGTCAGCACATTCCACATTCAAAATGACTTCTGTTTCCTGTACACTTTCCTGTAGACATTTGAAAACCGTGCTTTCATTTTCACCATCAGACACAAGTAGAATCTGGATTTTGTTTTTGGCACTTTCTGTGCTGATTTTGAGGGGAAATGTGGATTTGTTTTAAAAGCTGCAAAATAAAATTAAATAGCCTATATGATAAACAAGCAAAAAATACTGTAAATAAATAAAATCTTTTTGCAACCAGACAGTTCCTGGCCTTTAAAATTGAGAAACTTCAATTGACTGTTCAAAGGGGTTTAAACGATTCCAGACGATGAATAAGGGTCTTATCAAGCGAAAGGATCGCTCATTTAAAAAAAAAAAAAAAAAAAACAACAAAGTTTAAGTTTTATCCACAAGTTTCTGAGGGGCGCTCCTGTAAAAAATAAAGTGGGTGAAACTTCCGGTGAGGCGGTGGAAGTAGCATTTCAATGGTATTTTGTGCGTTAGTTAGCGAAGAGGCTAGCTGTTTTTCGGAGAATTATTTTACTATTTAAAGACGCAAATCTTTATGAGAGATGTCGTTACGGAGCTCAGTTACAACACGTGCTGTTCGCGGTTGTATGAATAATCAGACTAAACTAATTCAGAGGCTTAAACGTGATTGTTTTGAACATAAGCTGAAAACGAAATCAGAGTGACCCTGTCAACGACTGCGTAACGTTAGTTTCCATCACCTCCCAAAGGACGACGAATCTTCCTGTGTACATTTGTTTAAATTCTTAATATTTTATAAACTCTATCAGCATGTGTTTGGCTGTTTGCTACTGATGTTACACCTAAACTCAGGATCAAAGCCTGTGTTGACAGAATACCAAATGTGTCAGTTAATGTATTCAAGTAGCACATTCATTTATAATTTTGAATAAACTCCAAAGCACAATGACTAAGTGTGTATTTTTTATTTCAATTGTTCAGCTCGCACAACTGTCTATCACCATGCCTTGATGAGTATTGATTATTAATAATGTTATTATAATACTCCCAACCAACTACTGCGGAGGGTAAAGGTACTATTATTTCACCCTTCTGAATTTCGTTGCGGTTGTGTTCCCACATGGTTAGCTAGTTTGGCTCGCTATAACTTGAATGACTGTCAACTGTTGAATGAACGAGTGTCAAGCATGTCAAGTCGCGCTTTGTTTACTTTGAACCGGAAGTCGCGCCCACTTTTGACGCAAGGCCTCATGGGGCGTAGGAAACTTGTGGATAAGCTCAAATGCTCACCTTGCTCTGTTCTGTGAGGCACGTTCGTGACTAGGGTTGGGTATCGTTTGAATTTGAACGATTCTGATTCCGATTCCGATTCCTTGTTTCAATTCCGGTTCCTAACGATTCTCGATTCCGATTCTTTTAAGAGGCAGGGTCAAAAAAGTTTAGCTAACCTTGCTAACCAACGGTCTTTCTGAAGGAAATACTCCTTCAGTCACAAATACTCCTTTTGTCACAAATTCTGCATTTTGCCGAGATTTTGTTATTTTTAGAAAAGTGAAGCCACACTTTGGACCGCCGACGTAAGCTACTCATGTTCGACTCATGCGGTTATGCCAACACTTCCGGTAGACGCTTCTTCGTTGGTGTTGTTCAGCAGTTTCTTCTTCCGCTCGGCGGACTGTGAATATCGAAACTAGGAATCGAAATTTTAACTTTTGAACGATTCCGGGAAAAACAAATCAAACAAATCTCACTCAACAAATCTTTCCCCGAGTCGATTCGTTCATTTCGTTCGTTGAATGAACCAAATGACTCAAAAAAAGATTTGTTCCTTTCGTTCAAAAATTCTGTAATGTTTTCATCAAAAACCTTAATTTCTTTTCGACTGAAGAAAGAATGACATGGATATCTTGGATGACATGGGGGTGAGTAAATTATCAGCAATTTTTTTTTTTTTTTAAAGTGAACTACTCCTTTAACTCCTGTCGCACTGTGCTGTGACTCAGCAGCTTGTGCTTTATGGAGCAAAGCAGATGCTTTTAGTGTCTGTTGTCCAACAGAACTAAATGGGTTTTATTTCAATTAGAAAAAGCAAAATGTCTGTGGGGGCGGTGCCGCTGTGGCCAAGTAATATATTTGGTGTATGGCTGGTAACATGGCACAGCAAGCTTAATCCACAACACTGGAAATTAGCTTGCCGGTGCCAGTGAACTTTCCCTCAACAAACTGGGAAGTGTCTGGAGCATAACACCACTTTCACGGATGGGTGAGGCGGCCGCTTCCTTCAGTCTGCCGAGCCACAGGAAATACGTCATGCCTAATTCATACCCCTGAGCGGCTCTTCTATCAAACTGACAGATGTGTTGAGGCGAAGAGAAGACTACAGATGCTGTCAGACACCAGAGTTCATACCAGCCCTCTTCTTCCACTCCTGTCCTACAGCATGTTTCTGTAGGATAGCTGTGGCTGCGAGTCGTTGTGTTAAGTCGAAACAGGCTGCGTCCGAAATCGCATAGGCTACTCTCGGAGTAGGTACTTATTTTGATACCCCACCAATTCATCAGCTGACTGAAAACTAGCTAGAATGCAAAATGAGCAGACTGAGTACACATTTGGCCTTTACTTTAAGACTTCCAGTGTCAATATTTGACCAATGTTTTACTCAAAACAAATGTTAAAGTGACAGTAATTTATCAATTTTAGAGCCAGACCGATATATATCGGCTGGCCGATGTTATCGGCCGATATTGGGCATTTTCCAAAATATTAGTATTGGCAGTCATAATGGCCGATAAACGAATATTTAAAAAATAAAATAAAAACGGACGAAACACGCTTCAATCATCTCTCCTTGGCCTGTTATATTGAAAATGTATGTTTTACAATTTGCAGTATGATGTTATTGCTAAATTATGGCTCATCATAGACTAGCTAACCACAAAGCTAGCTAATGCCACTATCATCAGTGGAAGACCGCTAACGTTAACATTAATGAGCTTGGAAACCACAATGAACTTTTTCTGACTACATAAAGTAATGATTACTGTATTTATAACTAGCATATCTCTAGTTACAGTCCCTGCATTGTATAAGTTAGACTTGCGAGGAGTGAACATTTAGAAAAAGTATCAAACGTATCTTGTGCAGAAAAGATAGCTTTTATTTTACACATGAGTGAAATCCAACAATATTTAATTAAAAAACATATCGTCCGATATATCGGAATATCGGATTTTAAAACCCAAAAATATTTGTATCGGTATCGGCCTTCAAAATCCTTTATCGGTCGGGCTCTAATCAATTTATGTCAGTAATGCACAATTATGCTGAATCAAAGTGTCATTTAACATTTCACATATAGACTAGAGAGAAGACATAAGTATTCAGTCACACCTGCTTCCATTTATTTGTGATCACATGAATATGCAAAACAACTAGGCTTTTAAATCCAAAGGCTTACGCATTAAAAAAGATAGCCTACCACATAAAAAGTATATTATGGTCACTTTAAGACCATTTTATGCCCTTGAATATATAATCATAATATAATAGCATGATAATTAGGGTTGTGTATCGTTTGAATTTGAACGATTCTGATTCCGATTCCTTGTTTCGATTTCGGTTCCCAACGATTCTCGATTCCGATTCTTTTAAGAGGCAGGGTCAAAAAAGTTTAGCTAACCTTGCTAACCAACGGTCTTTCTGAAGGAAATACTCCTTTCTAAAGGGAAATACTCTGCATTTTGCCGAGATTTTGTTATTTTTTAGAAAAGTGAAGCCACACTTTGGACCGCCGTCGTAAGCTACTCATGTTCGACTCGCGCGGTTATGCCAACACTTCCGGTAGACACTTCTTCGTTGGTGTTGTTCAGCGGTTTCTTCTTCCGCTCGGCGGACTGTGAATATCGAAAATAGGAATCGAAATTTTAACTTTTGAACGATTCCGGGAAAAACGAAAAGTTAGTCCCGGTTCCAATCGATACTCCATTCTCGATACCCAACCCTAATGATAATGCAAGTATATATCTACACTATCAAACATTTCAACATTAAACTTTGTTTCCTGCCCAAATAAAAGCTTGACTTCATTTTCCACCAAAATAAAAGCTCACAGGTTATCTCTTGCACGTACAGAAAATAGACTAACCTAATTATGAAAGTTTAGGCTAATTTATTTTTCAATGCATTTTTTTTAAATACGTTGCTATATTACTGTCATAGGAATATTATTAGGTGTTCAAGCACGAAGTGCTGAAAACCTATTGTATTTGCTACAAAAATCCCCTAAAACGCATCGTGCAGCCCAAACCGTAAGGGTTGGAGCTCTGAAACTTTGTCAGATGGTAGGGCCTCAAATTGTGGAGAACCTGTCCGAGTATGAGCCCGATTGGCCCATAGGTGGCGCTACAGCAACCAAAAGTACTAAATTGCCCATAACTCCTAGACCGTTTGAGCTAGAATCATGATGTATATCTCGGATTTCCATTTGGAGCAAAACAAAATTTGTTATGTCGGTTTTTGTCCAAAACCCACTTTTGCGAACTAGTCCCTGGTTTTTTGCCCGATCGGGACCAAACCAGTCTAGGCCTGTTCTCTGGACTCTGTAGATAAATAATTATCGAAAAAAAAGTTAAAATTTTGCATTTGCTTGGCTGTAACAGGGTCATTTAGATAGTGGTCTGTGGCAAAATTCGGTCAAAAGCCCCTAAATCCCCCCCAAAAAAGTCACAACTTCACAAAAATCGATGAGCATATGTGTCCTAACATGGTTAGGAAGCATGCAAAGTTTCGTGAGGATCGGATCATAGGTGGTGCTACAATCGTCAAAAAGGTCTCTCATTATTAGGTGTTCAAATTGTAGGGCCTCAAATTGTGGAGAACCTATCCGAGTATGAGCCCGATTGGCCCATAGGTGGCGCTACAGCAACCAAAATTACTAAATTGCCCATAACTCCTAGACCATTTGAGCATATGTGTCATATCATCCTTAAAAATCATGCAAAGTGTCATGGAGATCGGACTATAGGTGGCGCTATAACTGTTAAAAAGCTTAAAAACCATGTATTTTCAATGGTAAATTGCCTGTATTGGCTGTAAATGGTGTTTTCCATCTATTATGTCAGTGGATAAATGTATGCTGAATAAAAATGAATGCCTTTTGATGCTTTTGTGCTTAACGGCCTTAAAGGTCTGAACTGCTTGAACACCGATGAATGCTGCTTGCAGCTTTAATATTATTATTATTATTATTTTATATTAGCAGTAATTATAGTAGTATTTAGTGTAATATAGACTGAGAAACTAGACTATATCGCAACTGAAGTCCCAGTTAAATTTCAGGTACAGGTGAATGCACTGACTTTGAAGTTGCACACTGAATATGGGTTGGAGCTATTAATTTTGAACTTTGCACCAGATTTATGAATTTAACTTTAAAATGAAAAATTAAATTAATGTCACACATGCTGTCAAGTTGCTTACTGCAACCTTGCTTAAAGTCACTGTCGACTTGTAATGGAAAATCCTCCAGTAATCTCTTCAAGAAGATTTGTGGGGAGGACGAAAGGAAGCAATAAGTAAACAAACAAAAACTTGAACAATATTTTATGCTAGAAATTGGCAGACAGGTAGAGAAGAACGCAAGTGATATACAGGCAAGACACACAGCGTGAGCTCAGTCCAGCTGGCCCAACAGTGCTAGTCTGGATCACGTGGACTCAGCCGTACCAACCTCAGCCAAACACCACATGGCCATACAGTCACACACACTGGAGACCTTAACACCACAGCCTGGCCTGATCAGTGCTAGCAGTGCTTTAAAGGCGGGCATACACTGTGCGATGTCTGTGCGATTTCAGCAAGGTACCTACTCACACTCAACGAGTAAATCGCATGCGATGCAAAGCCAAAGTTCAGGATTTATGTGCTCACACTGTAGGGTCCGATCGTCGAGCTGCGACTTCACTGCTCACACTATACGTGTAATATCTGCGATAACCCCCTGGATTGCGCATATTTACGTGTATGTATCCAGGGATATTGTCAAAACAAGCATCTGCTATCAGTATCTAGATGATTTAGCATTTTCAATTTATGCATTTAATTATTATTAGCATTATTGTATTATCATTATTAGTGGAGGCCTATAGGCTAATTTTATTATTAAATTGATCCGCTATTATAATTAATTTGCAACACAATATTTTCACAGCACATAACCAACGGGCTGCGAGGATAATAAAATATTACATAATCTTACTCATTACAAATTGTCTAAAACATTTAGGTCGATTACAATGAATTATAGGCATATAAAATAACTATTAACAGTCTATAATATGTCCGAACATTGCCATAATTAATCATCAATGAAAATTAAAAACAGGTTTATTTCAAAAACATTGTTTGACAAATTAATAAAAGAGGTGTTACATCGCAGGTGGCTTGGAAGACGGTGGGTAATATATTATCTATTTTGCAACACGAACTGGCGGTAAGCAACAGTAATTTGTAGCTAGTTTGAACTTAAAGGTATAGCGGAGGATTTTCTTTTTCCGGGTGGGTAGTCTATACTATTGGTCCACCTAAGTGTCAGTCATTCTGGTGATATGTTTACGTAAGGCCGTCGTACGTGCTCATCTCTATGTAGTTTTCACTTTCAGGTGTATTATGTCAGAGTTACGGTTTCAGCCATTCCTTTGAAAATGACTGAGGGTCGAAAGAGAAAAAATGTATACGAAGTGTATGATAAGAAGAGAAAGGCCGCAGAATATAGAAACAAGACCAGAGTGATTTTGGGTGAATATCACACGCTGGCGTGCGCTAAAAGCACAGGTCGGGCTTCTCACTGATGCCGCAGTCGCGAAGATTCTACTAGACAGGTAAAGTTTGTCATGCTATTTGGAGAAATCCATTTAAAATCACTAGTAAAAGTTAATGCAAGCGACTTAGCAATGCTAGCCCTGGCACAAGTCATGCACCGCATAGACACGGTACACATCTCAATTTGTCTAAAGTAGCCTTTTGACCAAATGGTAAATGGTATCGCGCTGAAATATTCTAAAACCGTGTGTGTTCATGTGTTCATATTCTAAAACTGTGTGTGTTTATTATTACACAAACGCAACAAGCTACTTCTTCTCCATGTATAAAAATAACGTATTAATACCTACGTATTAACAATGAGACATGTTAGGTTAAGGACCAACGTAATAGCACTGCTCATATGTTGCCATATAACATAATTGCGATTTGCAAAATAGTTTCCTCAGAACGTATTTCGTGTGATACAGGGTTGCTCATATCATGTCTTGAGCCCTCGGTCACTCAATCGATCAGTATAATAAGTAAATAAAACACGGACGGGCATTTGACATTTGCATTTTTTTAAAAAAATTGGAGAGGGCGGGTCTTCTCTAAATTTCGGAAACCTTTAAAGATCTCCCTCTTTTCGTTTTTATTTTATTTTTGCCGCAGATGAAATGGTTAAACTTCTGTTTTCGCGCAGGTGCAGTGAGGGAAAAAACACTGAGATTAGGGCAATCGGTTCGTAGCTTTGCTTCAACAGTGCGATATAGTCACGAGGAGCGACCAAAATTTCTGACATGCCAGAAATTCATCCGACCATCCGATTGTCGATCGTGAGAGGTTAATCGCCTCTCGTTTCTCCCTGTACACTGCACGAACACTGCACGACAAAGCTGAAAATCGGTCCGACACGAAAAAGAGTCGCACGAGTAAGAATTCGGCTCAAAATCGGACGAAAATCGCACAGTGTATGCCCGCCTTAACTATGCTGAATACACAGAGTAGTTCATGAACAAATGATCTTGACCCTCAATGAGCAGGTTCTTTAAATGAACTGGACATAAAATACAACCATGTTATGTTGAATCATGCAGTCTAACTGTCACGATCCCAGTGTTGTGCTTTTGTAAAGACTTTTAAGTGTTTTCTGTTTCTATTGTTTCTGTGTTTAGTTCCTCGTTCCCTTGTTTGTTACCATAGCAACACTGATTAATTATTAACAGTCCCTCAGTTGTTTCTTGTTTCCTTATCATCTTGTTAGTTTCCCTGTGTTTGGGAGTCGCTGCCTTTGCGTTTTGCATTCTTGTTCCTGGTTAGGATTATGCTTCGCTCATTGGTTGGATTATCTTCGTTTATGTTTATCTTTAATAAACTTTTACTGCATGTAGATCCTCGCCTCATCTCGTCTTTGCCACCATTGTTACACTAACAAATCCATCACTGAATGAACTGACTGAATAGATCAGAAAAGGAGTTATTTTAGTATTATTTACGGCTATAGTTTTTAATTTGTAATTATTTTCAGCTTTCATTTTAGTAATTTGTTATGCTTTTGTGTGTTTTCTTAAACCTAATTCTATTTAATTTATTTTTTTTTTTTTGATTTATCTCATTTTTAACAATTTTAGTATGTATTTTATTTCAATAGTTGCAAAGGCAACTTTTCTTATTTTAAAGAACATTTTTTATAGTTTGTTAACAGTACTTCCAGTTACTGTCTGAGTTTGGGAAATGTTTCCCTGCCTATGCATGTAGCTCAAGTGGTTTCATATTGGGGAAAAAACAACTGTATACAGAGGTTCAATGACAAAATCTCACTAGAAAGTTGGCTGTCGGCATGATATTTTAGTAAAGCTGAACACTTAGTAAACACTTCAGATTCCAAAGCTACTTACTGTATGTTGAGACTTATTATTAAGTCCTTCTCTGTGAGTTTATTAAAGGGATACTCCACTATTTTTTTGGAAATAGGCTCATTTTACAACTCCCCCAGAGTTAAACAGTTGAGTTTTACCGTTTTCAGATCAGACACACCAGACAGTTTCTGGTCTCATTGACTTCCATAGTATATTCCATATATATTTTTTCCTACTATGGAAGTCAATGAGACCAGAAACTGTCTGGTTACTGATATTCTTCTAAATATCAGAAAATCGGCTGAATGGATTCGAAAATGGTAAAACTCAACTCTTTAACCCAGAAGGACTTGTAAAATGAGCCTATTTCCCAAAAAAGTAGAGTGTCCCTTTAAAGTCCCCCTGTAGTCAATAATTCTATCATCTTTGACCATCAAAACGACATATTTAAATGCTTTTTCCTGTGAATATTTTTAATTCATGCCTTAAAATAGCTTGAACGCAAGTCTACGCCCTTGCTGCATTTAGTATACATGGATCCATGAATATGCAAATGAGTCCCGCCTCCACTCACTCATCCAGGCTCATCTTCAAGTTGATGTATCAGAATGATAATGCGTTTTATGTATCGCTCTCTACAACATAGGACACATAGCAGTATTTAATAATGATACGATTAACCCTTGGCTTGAGTACGTTATCAAACAGCTAATAATGATTTGCTAATGTTACACAAACCGTGTTCCCGTTCGCGATCTCAGAGTCAAGACAGCTGCCATCTACCAATCAGCATCCTTAAAAACGCGTTAATCAACTTCGAACGCCAGTGGAGAAACGCATATAGTTCATCAAAACATCGAAATATAGGCCTGTATACATAATTCACCTGCTATATTGCTAAATCTACCCGATTTTTCATACCAGAATAGCCTTGAGACACTGCTTCAGAGCGGACATAGGCTAGTTAATGAAATGCTAAAGTCCGCCCTTGTGATGTGATTGGTTACAACTCCAGCAATTTCAAATTGTGTTTATGAGATTGTTTAAAGCTACACTGTGTGATTTTTACCCCCATCTAGCGGTGTAAAGATATAAGACCAGTGAATATTATTTTCTGTTCCTCTCAATTCCGATTTCGTTTTAACTCCTACGGTGGCCAGTGTAGTCCAAGATTAACATGGCTTCCAGTTCGGCCTCGTCCATGAGTGTTAACCGAAACGTAAACAGGGCTGGGCGATAAAACGATAACGATAATTATCGCGATATAATTTTTCTCGATAAAACGATATCAAGAGGTCGATAAATGTTCGATAATGTTTATGCTCCAAAAGCGGAACGAAACTCATTTGAACCGCGCGCGCCACACAGAGCATTTATTTGCTCGGCTCAAAGTCCAAACGGAAGTGAGCGCATCGCGAGCTCGCTAGAGCAGACGCGATCGCTTTGATCGTCTCGCTCAAGACATCCAGTGAGAAGCGCTTGAGTTCAGCGAAGAACACAGATGTCAAGTTTAAACCAGTTTAGGTCAGATGAAACACCGCTGACAAAAAGGAGAAACACTGCGTGCAACGATCCAGTCAGAATCTGAATTGATACTGAATCCATTTAGCCTACCATGGATTTACTGTAAGGTTAGCCAAGTAATATTAACTGCACCTTGAAATGTGGGATATACGTATTTAATTGTATAATATTATTAATGTAGACAATTCATTAAATGTCTTATGGAATATAAGTACAGCATTTAATAATGTATTTAACTTTTAGGCCACTGTTTTCATACAAATACCACAGAAAACAAAAAGTTACATTTTGCCATGATAGTGAGGTGCTAAGTTATAAGGTTATAGCTACCTGGTTTTATTTGTGGTTATCATCATCTAAATGCATGAGACTGGATGACCAATGATTAAATTTAATACAACTCAGTCAGAATATTACTTTTGCCAAATAAAAATGTGGTCGTTACATTTTAAAAAAAGCAGATGTTACTGTTTTTGTTAATGAACATAAATTTAACATTAGCTTAGTATTAGCTTGAGTTAGGATGCAGATTTACTATCAACTCACTGTCAAATGTGCATTTCGAGACAAAACATGTAATTTTAATATTGCAGTCTGCACTGCAAACTGTGCTGAAGAAATATTTTTCTATTCATATATTTATTTTAGGAAAAAATGTTTGAATGTTCTACCTCATATTTGTGAAATGTTCACCTGTTTGGCAAGTGTTTGTCATGATATGTTCTGACAATAAAGAGTGGTTTAAAACCACAATTTACGCTCTGGTTAATACAACTTTCACTTAGGAGCAAAAATCTGCCTTTAAACTTGAAAGAAATAAAGATTTGACATATATCGTGATAATTATCGATATCGACTGATATAAAAAAAAATTATCGTGATAATTTTTTTTGGCCATATCGCCCAGCCCTAAGCTTAAATGAATGGGTATGTCCCTCTTTGGCTAATGTACTTTCAAGATGGAGGGGCAACATGGCGACAGACATTAGAACCCCTTGTATTTTCAATGGCATATTATACACTCACGAGAATACTTTATTACTCGAAAGAAGTAAATATACATTAATGAGCACACATATTTTTGAAAGAACTAAGTGTTTTAGCTAAGAATAAACTAAAAGAGTTACACAGTGTAGCTTTAAAGAGAAAATACTCAGCAGCAATGGTGTCGACTTATGAATTTCACCACAGCGGGACTTTAAAAGTTCATGCCTCAGTGGCCCAGTATCAATCCTGAATAGTCCACTTGGGTCTGAGAGCAGGGGATGAAACTCTTTTACCATCATCCTTTAATCTCTCTGAGGAGTCGGACAAACACTATAATCTTGTTGTCACTTTAGCAAGTAGCTAAAATTAAATTGACAGCCAGAAATATCTGAGGGAACTATGTAAATGACCTCAAAGTTACATCAGCACTAATTTTAAAACAAACTAATATTACAAAAAAGCAATACCAGGATCCACAGTATCAGTAATACAGACTCAATTTGGTACCCATATTCAAGACATCTGAGACAAAACTGTAAGGATCTTAATAATACCCTACTTATATTATACATATTCATAAAATAACATAAAGCATAGCTTATTTATTGAAAACGCCATTGTTCTCATTGAATCTCGTAATGTTTATACTAATATAGTTATTGTTGACTTTTGTTACTGTGAACCTTGTCTATTTCAGAGCAGAGGTGCTACTTTTTGACACAGGAAGTGAATCAGTAACTGTGAACTTGTGTTGCCCATATTGGTACCAAACGATCACTAGCTCGCTTGTTGTTTTCCTCACTTATACTAAAGCCCTATTTGGATGGGACTAGTGTTGTCAAAAATATCGATATTTAGAAACTGAAATATCTGAAACGGTTCCAGTTCTACTTTCCTGTAGTATTGATACACGGATCATTCTACTCTGACGACACACATCGTCTCCTCTCACTCGTCTCATTCGCTCTGGTTGAATAGTGCTTGTATTGCGCATGATTTTAGTCATTGGTTTCATGAAGCACGTGCAACACCGATCTATATAAGAGTCGCGCACATAAAGCCGCCTCTCAAACAGCTCGCGAGAGCCAAATTTCCTTATTTTTCGTGGCTGGTATTGGTCTTAAATGGTCAAAGGTCATACAAAATGATGTCAAAATGCGCATCTTGCCGAGTATGTTTAGAAATGTAGCTAGTTGAGAAAACGCATGCTGTGTAATAAGCTCTTAAAGTGACAGCAGCCTCATAAACCTGCTGCTGTCTGTCATGATAATCAAAGAACAAAAAGACAGAGAAAATCACTCGCTTGTAGGCATTAATCAGCAATTAATTTTTACAATTGTGATGTTATGTTATTTTACATTTGATTACGGACAATTGGCATTCGGAGTGGACTGGATTTCTCAGAGGATCGCTGAGTTGAGTTGCCCGAAAAATAAGGATGTGTGAGAAAAAAACACAGATATGGCAGATTCGAACAGGATTAAAATAACAAAGCCTGTGAAAGACAAATTTCTCCATGAAAAATCTATCTGAATAGGGCTTTACAATAACTTTTTGGGGTTTGTGAGATTCCCAAACTACTGAACGGCACTTTTTCCCTTCTGTACTGCACTTTCCTCCTGGGAAGTTCCCTCTGGTCAGATACTGGTGAAAGACAAGTGCTTTAACAAAACAATGATCCGCTTCGTAATGAAACGCTCATCTGCTGAGATACTGTCCTGTGGTCAGCAGATCCTGAACCTGCAGGATCCACTTATGATGACCTACAGGCCCAAGGCCAGAGAAGTGCGCTACTGAAAAGTATGAGCCATTGTTCGCAAAAAAATAAATAAAATCTGATTAGCGGTAACATAGTTTGCCCACTTATGATGTGAGAGTGTTCCTTTCACTTGCACATTTCATTTAGCCTAATAGTCTTAGTCATTTTCTCACATTTTACAGGGTGATATAATTAACAATCAATTTACTTGAACCTGGTGTAAGGCCAGAGGAGGGACGCTTATTTCAATATATGGGGTAGATTGAAAACATAACACAGTTGGTAGGGATGCACCGATATGAACATTTTGGCCGATACCGATAATTCTTTATATTTAAAATCCGATAACCGATATATCGGCTGATAAATCTAAATCCAATTTTTTTTTTATCATTTTTGAGAGCCTGATTGCAAAAACAAAAGTCTCACAATTAAAATCCATTTCCCAATCACACAATTATAATGTTCTCATTATAATTTCATGTAGCCGATATCTATGACAGCACATTTTGCACTTAACTATATTTTCCTTTTTGATTCCAATCATATTTCAAGCAATTAAGATCAATCATGTTGAACAGTGCACATATTCCATATAATATATCAGCCAAATTTTATTATCGGGCCGATAACGATAACATAAAAATGAACAAATATCGGCCGATACCGATATGGTGGCCGATATATCGTGCATCACTAACAGTTGGAAGTCACTGGGGCCTGTCAGCTGTTTGATTACCCACATTCTTGAAAATATCTTCTTTTGAGTTCAGCAGATAAATGAGATGGTTGGAACAACTTGAGGGTGAGTAAATGATGAAAGAATTGTCATTTTTGGGTGAACTATCCCTTTAAGGGGTATATTAAAATAACCCATTAGATAATCATGTCATGACATGCAAGGAAGGCAATATATGCAAATGAAGGGCATTCAGAAAGACACTGCATCAGTTAGACAAACATATTGTGGTCTCAGAGATTTTACTATACGATGCCTAACTCGTCTACATAGGAAAATGCACAGTGACCACACGCAACTCTGAAAAGCAAATAAACTGTCACACATAGATTTCCTCGCAGAACCACTCATGAAAAAGGGAAAGCAAAATCAGAGTGGTTAAAGAAGATGCCACATGTGCACTAGTTTGCACAACCTGCACTGGCAACAACTGGAAAGTCACGTGACTGGAAAACGGTTGCTTTATGGTGGTTGTAACCAAGTTTAGGAGGACCAGACATGCCAACACAAACTGGTTTTAAGAGTCATCAATATGTAACACTGACTCAATCAAACCTGAATACTAGTTGTCAACAAATAAAATGACGTTTCTGAGTGACACACATGACAAAACACATTCACTTCCACATATTTGAGAATCGGAATATCAGGTAGTTGATGACAAAATTAACATTTAAAACAATTGAAAAATAAAATACAAGCAATAAATCTGTCAAACAGTGATGTGTGGATGCGGTGCGTCACATGACAAATATTTCGAGTCGCCATGGAAATAATAAGGCGATACATTCGAAAATAATGGTTGCCTTAAAAAATGGGGTCAATATTTTAAACTTACGTGTGAAAGGGTCAAAACAAAGATCACCATTCTTTGAAGTTCGCAAAATAATATGTAGGCTAATTCGTCTATTTAAAAATATTATATATATATAATTATTAATATAAAAATATATAAATAAATGTAATCGGTTTGAATGAATGTTTCAATGACTCCCATACTTATCTATAATCTATGGCTCCATTTCTCGAAACTCGACCGCGCAAAATATCACACATCTTTTGCAAAAGCAAACACTTAATTCAAAACTTTTTTAACTCTTCCAAAAATTATGTTTTTGCACAGTAACTCTAAACTCGAAATATTTGGCCTCATACAAACGGCTCTGTAACACTTTTACTTCTGTTCGGTGTGCAGAGACTTGTTAGAGTTGCTTTTCAGCAGAATTTGAATTTGTTATTCTTGTGAAGCCACTTTGAAAACAAGCTGTATTTTATTGTAAGCATTATATAATTAGAGGTGACTTGACTTTTGCATTCAGTATGATAAAATAAACAGAAATGCAAAAGTGAAAATTGTATTTGTTTCTCAACACAATGAGTTTTGATTTCTAAGTGCTCAAATTAGGTATATTACATTATAAACAGAAATCCAAGGGAAAAAAAATATTCTTTATCAAAACAATGAGTTGTGAACTGATATATGATCGTTGGTAATCATTTAAATGACAGTGTTTCCCAAATGAAACATAAGAGATGTTGGTTTTGAGTGATGCGTTTAGTGTAGAGAACTGCTGCGATAGTGTTACAGTGTCCACATCGATTACATCGCCTTTTTTGTACATAGACACACATAAATAGAGATGAAAGCCAAAATATAAAACGTCACAGATGTATATTTACTGAGTAATACTGAGATTTGGAGGCAAATTGGAGGGGTCTTAAAATGTTCTATTACAAATTGATGTTAAAATTGAAAAACAATTTTAACATGGACCTGCTATGAGATTTAAGTCTACAGGTCTGAACTATATAGGGCCTAAAAAAATGAAGATTTCAAAAGAAAAGTGTATTAATAATGAAAATCCAAAGGGATATTAATATATCTTCATTTTAGTTACAGCCATGACAACTTGAGAAAAATTATATGTATGGCACTGTATGGTATGTTCTAGGCCTATGCAATTGAGCTGACAAAAAATAAAATGTAACATAAACGTGAGGCACTTAAATCCAACAAAGATTGATAGTCAACAGATTTTCCTATAATTGTCCCACCAAAATTAATTTTTAAACCCTTTTAACTTGGCTCCAAATCTTACATGAAAACTGTCCTTCTGACCCTCTCTACAAAAGAGCGGAGTACATATGAGAGACATTTTAATATTTAGTCTTTAGTCACTATTTATGTTTGTCTTTCTAATGAAAACGTACCTCTGGTTGGATTGACACGGAATGACCCAATGATAATATTAATACAGAACATACTCTGACCATAAACCGACAACACAAACTGTTAAAAGTGAAGCAGAAATAAGTTCAGCAGCACAGATAAAACCAACAAGAATCAAAAAAACTCCACAGTATAATCTATTCATACATTCATACAAACGGACTGTAGAAAAACAATATGATATTGTGTGTTTACTGTCATTTTTGTGTTTTCCAAAACTGTACACTCACTATAAAACCAAGCTTTTTACTTCTTCATTACAGTACAATTGTAAAACTTGACTAAAATTGCAGGTAAAGTATGTCTGAAAGTGCAATAGACACATGAAAAGTCTTACTGTAATAAATACTATGAAAGAAATGCAATTATTAAATTCTATACTAAACAAGTGTCTTGATATGTTGCCCTGGATATTGGCATGTGTTGTCATTTATTTTTAAACAGTAGAACTATTTTGCATATTCGTGAACACGAATGTGACAGATTTTTTTTGTTATAATGATGTACTGAGCAAATTATTACATGATTGAGAGTAATCAATATTACATATAGATAAGTGATATCTCCACATAGACAGTTTGTAAATGTTGGAGGCTGCTCTGATTGAAGCCAGTGAGACTTCCTTCAAACTCAGTCAGAGTGAAAATCTGCTGACGAGACACTTACTCTAACTGGATTTTTAATTATAGATACAAATTATAAGACTTTATTAGTAACATATATGCTTTTCTAACGAATTAAAAAGCCTGGCTAGCAGCACATCATCTAATGTAGCTAACAGTGGTGACTGTTCACGCTCTATATAGATGAATGCTACACACATTTCAAGCATTTTAAAACAAACAATGGACGAACATGGTCCATTAACTGTTATTAAAACATATTTCATTGAAGAACAGGCAACAGTAAGCCGCTAACTCACCAATGCACTGGCCAACGGGAGTGCTGTACGGATTCCCCAACAAGAACTCCATCTTGATGACAACAACAATCCTCCGGTGGTGAGAGGCTGACGGACAGTTCGCCTAAGCCCCGCCCAGAGAGCCGTCTGATTGGTTTAAACAAGCGGAACTTTTCATCTATTGACCGAGGAAGCTGTCAATCACGGGCAACGTCTTAACACGGCAGAGTTCATTTACAAACTACTTGTAATGTGCAAAAACGTATGTAAACTACGTTATAAAAGCATGAATTTATGGATATTATGGAAATTTGGTTTAGGAATAACGGAGGAATTTTAGTTACGTTTCACACGGAATATTTCGCTCTTTCTTCAAAATTGCCAAAATGTCTTTTAATTTTTTACATTTCATGGAGACAAATTAAATACTCGAAGAATATCATTAACGTGATATGGCTGAGTATTGGTTCTAAAATTGATTTTAATTTCTAAATGCTACGGAAAACTCCGGAAGTTGATGGCGGTAGTCTGCGGTTGCTGAGCAACAGTGTTGGCGTCCGGCAGACGTCTCTCCAGGCAGGTCTATCAAATGCACAAGCTTTTAGTAATAGCATTTGAAACAGGTGACTGATACAGTGTTTTGACTGATTTTATGGTGACAGATCTGCAGAATAAGATAAGCAATTATTGCGTTATAACTGCGTTATTGCACTGCTAATCACCGTTACTGCAGTAATAAACGGGTCCAGTCGTCAGAAGCGCTGGAAAATGAGCTGGAAACAGGATGATCCCAAAGTAATCGATGATGAGATGCTACAACAAGCAATTGTTGAGCAGGGACCTCAAGGGCAAGCTGGAAAAATAGCCAAGAAAGAGGGCATCCAGTACGAGAAGGTGTTTCAGCTGCGGTTGGACTTCAGGAGTAAGTGATTAAATTCATAATGTTTTGTTTTGTTTTATTATTATTCAGGGTAAATGTCACGAAAACTTTCCTGGGGGCATATTTCACCCCGAAATATGAGAAAAATAAGAGAAAGAGAAAAATAAGAAGAGAAAGAATAAGAATATATAACAAGAGAATAAGAATAAGAATATATAACAAGAGAAAAATAAGAATATATTTTGAAGTATTGAAAAAGTGAAAGCCACTTAATTCATTTTTAGAAATTATTTCATGACTAGTAAATAGGCTACAGTGAAACACATCCCCCCTCTCACTCTCGGCGTTCACGCAATAATTAAAATTCTGTCATCATTTACTCACCCTCATGTCGTTCCAAACCCGTAAGAGTTTTGTTCTTTTCATGTTCGAAGCAGAAATCTTTTGGATGGAGTGATTTCTGTCAATCCATTGACATCCTACGGCTACGCAACTAGGCCTACCACTTTGACACTTTAAAAAGTTCATAAAGAGATTGTAAAACTAAACTGAGCAGCAAATTTTCTGATGAGACACGATCCACATGATGAACAGATTTAATTGAGGCTTTTATTCACATATAAAAATTTATTAACTCGCACATCAGTTGTGTTAAACTGAAGCTCAAGCTTGTTCGCTTGACGTGCGAAAACAAACGAGGTTCATTCTCGTGTTACGCAGCATGTTTGAGCTTCAGCAAGAACCAATGAGGTTCATTCTTGAGTTACGCAGCAGTTTGAGCTTCAGCTCACTGATCAATGTTTATAATATGTGAAAAAAGTCTAAATTAATTCTGTTCATCATATAAAGTGATTTAGTCACTTTATAAAATTTGGAAAAAAAACACTCAATTCATATGGATTACTTTTACAATCCCATTAAAGTGGTAGTTGCAAATCTGAAAGTTCTCAGATTTCATCTGAAAGGTCTTCATTTGTGTTTCGAACACTGACAATTTTGAACGACATGAGGGTGAGTAATTAATGACAGGATTTTAATTTTATTTTATTTCATTAATTTTTGATGATTAGTAGAATTTCATTTACAGTTCATTGTGCATAAAAGCATATATTATTTTTTTTTTGCTTTTTTTGAAAAAATATCATTAATATAATATTGCTGTTTTTTGCAGACATCCTAAAGATTTACCACCTGTGGCATTTCACCTCTCTAACAAAACTTCAGCTGGATAATAATGTTATTGAGAGGATTGAAGGGTTGGAAAACCTCACTAATCTGATCTGGCTGGGTGAGTTCAGACTGTCCGACTGATATCAAAAACATATCCTGAGTATCTCCAAATACTAAGCCAGAATTCTTACATTCCTCAGATCTGTCATTCAATAATATTGACGTGATTGAAGGACTGGACTCTCTTGTGAAACTTCAAGACTTGAGTTTGTTCAACAACCGCATTTCTGTCATTGAAAATCTGGATACGCTGCAGAACCTGCACATCCTCTCTATTGGAAACAATGCCATTGCTCAACTGGATAATGTAAGCCAACTGTATTTTAGATGATACATTTTTAGGAACAAGTGAAATCCCTGAAGGATGGAAATGAAACCATATCCAACCCTGCAGGTGCTGTACCTCAGAAAGTTTAAGAATTTACGCACTCTCAACCTTGCGGGAAATCCTATTTGTGATGAAGAGAACTTTAAGATGTTTGTGGCGGCATATCTTCCAGACTTGGTCTATCTGGACTACAGACTGCTGGATGAACAAACGGTTAGTGAGACATTAATATCACTTCTCATATATCCACAGCTGCATATCATTGCAGTTGCTTGGCTTCGTTTTTCAGCTGACCACTGAAGTGCACTAGCACTAGTACCTATTATGGAAATAATATACTTTAGAAGAAAAAACTTCACTTAGGGATAGTTCACTTTGAAATTATTTTTTGATGTTTTAGCTTACCTCAAGGGCATCCAAGATTTGGGTGTCTTTGTTTCCACAGTATTTTCAATTTTTATATTTTTAGGTCAAAACGTTGTTGTCTGTCAATCATATAATGGAGGTCTATGGTCACCACCTCAAAGAGCATGCAAGTCCAAATTAAAGTCCAAATTAAGTCCAAAAGTCCAAATTAAACATGATTTAATGACTCGTAAATGTAAGTACACATTGATGGCCTAAGACACGAAACAAGCGGTTTGTGTGAGAAAACGAACAGTATTTATATCGTTTTTACCTCTTGTAACACACAGCCACGTCCTTTTTAACTTTCCCTTTAAGTGCAAACTAAATGTTATGTTTTGTGTCTCTTAAATGAACATTTAAATCTAAATTAAATCTAAATTAAATTAAAATTTAACAGTGAGAAAACTAAAATACACTTTAATGTCATTTCTATTGAAAAATGCATTTAAATATATTTGTAATTGCACTTGTAATGATGAGGTTGCAATTTAGTACATTAAAAATGTATTAGCTTTAGAATATATTGCATAAAGTGCACTTATTTAAAGCATGACCAATAAAATGTGCTAGTTTTTATTTTACATTATTGCAAAGAGCACTTTTTTAAAGTTTAGGCTACTTTAGAAACATTCACGAAAGTAAACTCTCATTAAGTGCATTCATGTTTTATCTGCAAGTACGTTTTTTGTCAAATATATGAGATTTGAATTACACCTACAATACACAAGTGAGGGATAGCTAAGATTTGTCCTAATGTTCTGTTCATAATTCATATTTTTTGCGCCTACATATAAAGCGTGAAACTGGTTTGGTGAAGTATCAGTATGCTTTGGAAGAAATGACACAGAAGGAGTCCCAGGAGCAGAAGGCAATTGAGGCTCAGAAGATCAGCAACGAGGAGCTTCAACTACACAAGGTGACCATCATCACCACGCCATCCATCTCATTCCAGCACAAGACCACTGATCGGGGTTTAACAAATCAGATTTACACTACAGTGTTTGAAACGCGGCACTGTATTAAATTCTTCTTTTGACTGGACACACAAACTTAATACTCCTGAGAGTGGTGAATAAATATTGCGCCCTTCTTTCACAGGACGCATTCGTGGAGTTCTTAAATGGAGCTCAACTTTTCGACAGCATGTTTGCTGAGGATCCAGATGCAGAGAAACTGGCTCTCCTCCCCGGAATGGAAGCATTGCTGGAGATATATCCTTGTTGTGAATGGCAAAATAAACAAATCTGGTACAAGTTACAAGGCAAAAAGTCATTCACAAGGGAGTTATTCTTGAGTTATTCTGCATGTGTAATTGCGTTGACGCGCAATTACACATGCAGAGGGAGCATGTGAAACCCGAGGGAGCGGTTATAGCAGACCACTCACAGCGCTTGCGTCCGCGTTGAATTGACGCGTTGTTACATTTTTGGAGAGGTGCATGTTAGGGTACGACGAAGGGTCCGCGTGCTACACACAGCCTACGATGTAGCTACGGCGTGAGTTCGACACAGAAGTTTAAAATTAGGGCTGAACGATTATGGAAAATAATCTAATTGTGATTTTTTTTTAAATATTGCGATTGCGGTTTCATATGCGATTACTTTTTAAGTCAAGCAATTGTAAAGTAGGGATGTGAATCTTTAGGCAGCTCATGATCCGATCTACTTTTTTTCTTATTAATTAATCTTAATAACATTTAAAATATGTATTTAATTACATGTGTAAAAAACACACTTTAATATATATATATATATATATATATATATATATATATATATATATATATATATATATATATATATATATATTAGGGCTGTCAAAACGGTTAATCGTGATTAATCGCATCCAAAATAAAAGTTTGTGTTTACATAATATATGTGAGGGCACTGTGTATAATTATTATATATATATATATATATATATATATATATATATATATATATATATATATATATATATAAATACACACACATGCTTGTATATATTTAAGAAATATTTTCATGTACATTCTGTATATAGATTTATATATAATTTATATTATATATAAATATAAATATTTTATAAATAAATAATGTTTTTTTCTTAAATATACATGCATGTGTGTTTTTTATATATATACAAAATAATTATACACAGTGCCCCCACATATATTATGTAAACACAAACTTTTATTTTGGATGCGATTAATCGAGATTAATCGTTTTGACAGCCCTAATATATATATATATATATATATATATATATATATATATATATATATGTATATATATATATATATTAAAGTGTTTTTTTTACACATGTAATTAAATACATATTTTAATTAAACCAATTACATATTAAAGGGATAGTTCACTTTGAAATTAATTTTTGATATGTTTTATCTTACCTCAAGGGCATCCAAGATGTAGGTGTCTTTGTTTCCACAGTATTTACAATTTTGATATTTTTAGGTCAAACCGTTATCGTCTATCAGTCATACACTGAAGGTTAAGGGGGTCCTCCCTTGGTTCACCTCAAAGAGCATGCACAGATAAGTCCAAATTAAACATGATTTAATGACTCGTAAATGTAAGTACACATTGTAAGACACAAAACGAGCGGTTTGTGTGAGAAAACGAACAGTATTTATATCGTTTTTACCTCGTGTAACACAGCCATGTCCAACTGATCTGACGGCACTGGCGCCTTTGTCTGCGCATGCGCCAGAAGTGATCGGTTGCGCGTCTACATCACTCATTGTTTATACAGAGATTTTCGGAAGTTTTACCTTTCACTAAACATATTTAGATATACAGGAAATCGCAATGGAAGACGATTTCGATATAGCTGTTGTATTCTACACGTTGTCACCTCTTGAGTCTCTCCATCTTTGATTGACTCTGTTTTAACATTAAAGGGAGTTTCTGTCAGTTTTTGTCATTTTAGTGTGTCTGCGTGAGGAAACCGCAGCTGCTAACACACACACACACACACAACAGCTCATTTGCATTTAAAGGGACAGGCACAAAATGGTGCATTTTTGCAAACCCTCAAAAAGTGACTAATTTAACATGCTATATAAAAATATCTGAGGGAAATTTTGTGCTAAAACACTCCGGGGACATCAGAGACCCTTTTAAAACATTCAAGCTTGAAAACCTGAGCTCAAAAGCAACATAAACACTGTAAAATGGCCTCTTTAAGAGTGCAGCTGTTAAAAATAATTAATTTACCTTGACAATCCATTTACATTTAAGAGCAAAATGGAAGCCCTATGTGTGCAGATATTTGATGCGGGTTTGGCTCAGCTTGCTAGGAGAACGGCTGAGGTGGACTCCCTTTTTACCTGTTCTCATGAGGCAGTGGCTGACAATCAGCGCTTAGTCACAGAAACAATGGCTGACTTTGAAAACTCCAGGAGGCAGGTTGGTTTCAACCTGACAACCTGTTCCTCACCAGATGAACACATCAAAATGCTCACTATTAAATTCTGTTCTATTGCAGAAGACTGTGGAAATGCAACAGATCGCAGACACCGAGCTTCTCGAAGCTCACATCACTTCCTGCCACGAACAGGTTGACCAGTTTTCTGAAAGCCTCATGAGTCTTGAACTGCAGCTGGTGGACCAACTGGAGGTCAGAATAAAAAGACTTAATGCAATATCAATTATGGAGCGATTGGAAGTTTCACAAATGTGCTTTTTTTTAAAGGACATCTTCAAGGATTTTGAGAGGAACATCTCAGACATGGTTGGAGGGTTCATTGAATATGTCCAAGGGATATATCCTTTATCCAACCAGGCAAAACAAAAATACTTTTATTTAAAGGGTAAGGCTTCTTTAACTCTGACACACATTCGCACTGTGCCGAAACCTGGAGAACCAGCATCATGAGCAACAGCTTGAGATCGCCTTGGAAACACTGGAGAAGGTGGTCAAAAACGAGCTAGAGGAGGAAATACCGGACGATTTGGCAATGGTTGGTGGAAAACTGTCTTCATGATCACTTAATTTGTGTATAGTCATGAATAATTAAGAAGTCAAAAGCCATCGTAACTTCATGCCAGACACTTATTTTAGCACTGACTGATCCTTTGTCCTCATTTTCTGCCCTGTAGCTCTTGGTAGATAAAGACACAGTGACCAATGCAGTCAATGCTTCTCATGACACCCACCTGCTGAAGATTGATAACAGGGAGGATGAGCTACTGACACGGATCAAAAGCTGGATGAGCGGTCTGCTGAAATCGGTACTTGATTATGAACACACTTCCTCTGAACTTTAGACTCCTTCACAATCTTATTACATTATATTATATATCACGTTGCAGCTGTCCAGTATCAGAACTACTATTAAATAAAATGTAAATCTTTTTTTGTTTGTGTTAATAGATACACAATGGTGAGGTGGAGAGGAATCGCAAGCGCATCTCAGAGATCCAAAAGTATATTCGTTTTGTAAAGAATGAGCTGGAGGACATGGCATCATGATCTGAGGACAATTAAAATGTTTCTCTTGTCAGATCCTGAATATATATATATATATATATATATATATATATATATATATATATAGCTATGTATGTATACATAATAAACACGTTTTGCTCATTTTGTTGTTATGTTGATAAGTATGCAGCTGTATTATCTTTATTTTGTTTATTACACTATGAGATTGTCAGGTTTACAAGAATAGGGTTTGTTTTTGTACTTTATGTAATACTTCCATCTACAGGCGAGTAAAGGCGCTGCAGCAATACCATTTGTTGGTGGAGAGAGAGAGAGAGAGAAAGAGAGCTGCACATTACATAATAACGGGCATTTCTCAAATGGGGTGTGGGCAGTTATATAGAAATAAAGTTTGTTTATATATATATATATATATATATATATATATATTGCAAGTCATTATCATAGCTAACACAATCTTATATGTTCTAAATCTAAATACGTTTTGTGTATAATTTCAAATGTTGCATTTGTTAAAAAATTGTGTATTTAAAAAAATATATATATTTAAAAAATTATAAAAAATAAAAATAAATTTATTCATAAATTTATATATATATATATATATATATATATATATATATATATATATATATATATATATATATATATATATATATTATATTTAGGGCTGTCAAAAACGATTAAACGCATCGCATCCAAAATAAAAGTTTGTGTTTACATAATAAATGTGGGGGCACTGTGTATAATTATTTTAGATATATAAATACACACACATGCTTGTATATATTTAAGAAATATTTTCATGTATATTCTGTATATAGACTTATATATAATTTATATTACATATACATAAAACATATTTTATATAATATGTTTTTTCTTAAATATACATGCATGTGTGTTATATATATATATATATATATATATATATATATATATATATATATATATATATATACAAAATAATTATACACAGTGGCCCCACAAATATTATGTAAACAAAAACTTTTATTTTGGATGCGATTAATCGCGATTAATCGTTTTGACAGCCCTAATATATATTATACACGCCACGTTAAACAGATTTTGTTTGCAGATTCATTGCTTAGAAACAGCTGTCACAACATTGACGATTCTCTACATTTCTACAGTACCGCTTTCTTGCGATAAAACGCCAAATCCCATCATGCCTTTTCCATAGTAGCCAATGAGCACCCAGCGTCATTGTTCACCGATGTTCGTCATCCAATCAGAGAACACCATGCTGGATCACATGACTCGCTGTCGAGCGCCTTCATTCTGCTCTGAGGGACTCATCCGCGCGTCCTGCGGGAGAAACTCCGAAACTCACGCACTGAGCTGTCAGTGTCGCGTGTTCTTCTCCTCCCGGGTCTCGGATAAGCGACGCTCAGCTGGTTGTGTTCGGGGACTTCCCCGCAGAAGCGATCAAACATGCCGGTCCGCACCGACTGCTGTCAGGGCTCGTCGTTGGCCTGCATGGCCTCGGCCTCTCTCGTTCCGCCCCCGCCGATCAATACCCATCAGCCCGGCGTCAACACCTCTCTGCTCTACAGCGGCTCCCAGTTCCGCGGCCACCAGAAAAGCAAAGGAAACTCCTATGATGTCGAGGTGGTCCTGCAGGTAAACACTTCGCTCTCGGTGGATATCCTCAGTGAGAAGTGAGCTGCCTAACGTCACCAAGGCATTCAAATGACTGCTGTCAGGGTAACGCTAACGATAGGTGGTGGAACTATGAAGCCCAAAAATGCTGCTTGTTTGTGTTTGTACTCAGACAACCTACTAGGAAGATTTTGAGTCCAAAAATGCTGTCTAGTTAGGGTGCTCACTCACTTGGTTTGAAACTTTCAAACCCAAACATACTGTTTGTTTGAAGGTATGAAGGTTTCGAGTCCAAAAATGCTGTCTAGGTTGGGCGCTTACTAACTTACGTCGTGAGCTGAAAAATAATATGCTGGCTACCAGTTTGTCAGCTGTTTTAGACACAAAAATATACATAGTAGGCTGCCTACATGCAGTCTAGGTGAGAGTATGAAACTCAAATGATATGTAGTCAGCTTACTATGTCCAAAAAGGCTGTCTAGGTAGTAAACTAGTGTGATTACATTGATCATTGTGTAATATTGCATGTCAGTGAATGTAGAGATATAATCACTATGAATCCGATACCCATTGTTAAGTAGGGCATCCAGAGAGAATCATGTCCTCATGTTTGAGTCTAGATTAGTATTTTGAACTGTATGTTATGAACTGACCCACATTAGCAGTAATAGCAGATATGTTATTGTGCCAAGTTCATCATTAGTGATTATTTTATCAAACCCTTTGCTTCTGACCCACAGCATGTGACCATGGAGGACTCGTACCTGTGTGGATATCTCAAGATCAAAGGTCTGACAGAGGTGAGACGGGCTCGAGGTCATTTTGGACGCGTGTCTACTTCTCAATTCGCACTGTCAGTGTGACCTGCAGCTTTAGCTGTTGATCTTCTAACAGTTTATGGCAGCATGACATAAGCATAACATAAGCACTCTTGCCGTTTGTCTGAATGGAGATTCTGCTTTTGTGCTGTTGTTTACTGGTTGCAATACTAGAGCACAATAGATTTGGACTCTGACACACACTGAGATATTTCATCTTATGATTTTATCCAGTCCACTTTAAGAAGCATAACGCACTTAATTGGGCGTTGATCGGCTCATTTTTCGACTCAATTTTCCTGAAATTTCTTAAAAGCGTGATTAAAACATATAAATGGTAAATGGACTGCATATATATAGCGCTATCACAGATTTGTTTCATATGTGTGTGACTATATCAGAAGTACATTTTGAGTAAGACCACTTTATAGCTCACAGAAGGGAGCTCTGTTTCTCCGCAGGAATACCCCACTCTCACCACTTTCTTCGCCGGCGAGATCATAAGCAAGAAACGGCCTTTTTTAACCAGGAAATGGGATGCGGATGAGGATGTCGACCGAAAACACTGGGTAATAAATATAGGTTCGTTGTGTTTATTATGAATCGTTATGCATCGCGACTCTAAATATGTTTTTCTTTTTTCTCAGGGGAAGTTCCAGGCATTTTATCAGTACGCAAAAAGCTTTAATTCAGATGATTTCGACTATGAAGAACTAAAGAACAGTGATTACGTCTTCATGCGGTGGAAGGTACGGTATGAAACCATAAACACTAACCGGTCAAAATGTCGGGGTCAGTAAGACTGTTTTAGTTTTAAAAGAAATGAATTATTTTCAGTATTATATTGTTTCATATAAATGCTGTTCTTTTTAACTTTCTATTCATCACAGAATCCTGCAAAGTAGCACAGCTTCCACAAAAATATTACTGTTTAACATTGATAATAATGAGAAAGATATGTTTAGTATAATAATCATATTAGAGTGATTTCTGAAGGATCATGTGACACTGAAGACTGGAGTAATTATGCTGAAAATACAGCTTTGATCACAGGAATAAATTACACTTTAACATAATTATATTAACCTAGAAAAAAGTGATTTTAAATTGTAATATTATTTCACAACATTACTGTTTACTAGTGTAAAATGTTGTTTGTTCGGTTCAGGAGCAGTTCCTGGTTCCAGATCACACGATTAAAGACATCAGCGGCGCTTCCTTCGCTGGCTTCTACTACATCTGTTTCCAGAAGTCTACCGCCACCATAGAGGGCTACTACTACCACAGAAGCTCTGAATGGTATATATCAAATAAAGATGAGTGTGTGAGGTTGTATACTGTAGTCAACATCGCGATTAATCGCATCCAAAATAAAAGTCTGTGTTTACATAACATATGTGGGTGCACTGTGTATAATTATTTTGTATATATATATATATATATATATATATATGAAGAGTTCAGATGCAAAAGCCTCTAAGTGCCATTTGAAATTTTCTTCTAGAATGACCATTTTTATCAAGCTTGTATATTTAAGTTCAGTAATTTCACTTAAATGGCAATGAAGATTACCTATTAATTGTCATTTAAGTGAAATTACTGAACTTAAATATACAAGTTTGATAAAAATGGTCATTTTAGAAGAAAATTTCAAACGGCATTTAGAGGCTTTTGCATCTGAACTCTTCATATATACACATACACACACATGCATGTATATTTAAGAAAAAAAAAGATTTATATATAAAATATTTATATAATATAAATCTATATACATGAAAATATTTCTTAACTATATACAAGCATGTGTGTGTACATATATATATATATATATATACATACATACATACATGCACACACACACATGCATGTATATTTTAGAAAAAATATACATAAAATATTTATATAATTAAAATTATATATAAATCTGTATACATGACAATATTTCTTAACTATATACAAGCATGTGTGAGTATTATATATATATATATATATATATATATATATATATATATATATATATATATATATATATTAGGGCTGTCAAACAATTAATCGCATCCAAAATAAAAGTTTATGTTTACATGATAAATGTCGGTGCACTGTTTATAATTATTTTATAAATATAAATACACACATGCTTGTATATATTTAAGAAATATTTTCATGTATATAGATTTATATGTAATTTATATTATATATAAATATAAATATTTTATATATAAATAATATTTTTTCTTTAATATACATGCCTGTGTGTGTATTTATATATACACAAAATAATTATACACAGTGCACCCACATATATTATATAAAAACAAACTTTTATTTTGGATGCGATTAATCGCGACTAATCGTTTGACAGCCCTAATATATATATATATATATATATATATATATATATACACACGCACATATAGTTTTATATATATATATACACATATAATACACAGTGCACCCACATATATTATGTAAACACAAACTTTTATTTTAGATGCAATTAATCGCTTGACAGCCCTAATAGTAAACGTAAATATTTTGAATATATCGCCTAGTCCCAAAAACCCAATTTTTCTTTGTCACGTTCTCATGATCAGGTATCAGTCTCTGAACCTCACACACGTCCCTGAACACAGCGCACCCATCTATGAGTTTCGGTGACACCGAAGTCCTTGCATCACGCAAGAGGGTGAATCTACAGTGGACACGAGCGAGAGAGAGAGAGGGGGACTGTCTAATGAACACGCCAGGACTCGGCTGTCCTCTCCCCTCAGCGAAAGAATAAGACGGAGGTACCGGTGACTCTTTCAGGAGACCGCACGCAGGCCGATCAAGCAAGGGATTCGGGGATTCGCAACAGTGTTAGCGTTTTGGGTTTTCTTTTGTTTTTGAGTTTTTAATGCTTCTGTCCTCCTATCATCTTAGAAAACCAATTTTATCCGTAAGGTTTGGGGATTAAGAACAGTTTTTCAGGATGGAAGAGCCAATTGTGATTTTTTTTTTTTGTGTGTGTTTGTTTTTTTTTTTCCTTTTTGCCTTGTTATTTCATAAAACAGCATGGTCAATCTAGAAATTTTTGACATTTGTTTTAATTTATTTTTAATCATTGTGTATGAAAAGACTGTGATCAGGACAGTGTATACAGACGTATGGAAGATTCCCTGTGCGATATGATTGCTATTGTCTGCGGCTCGCTCGGCCCTCGGACGTTTTTTATTAACGTAAGGTGTATCATCAAAAAGTCACGTATATAGCAGCTGGGTTTTTCGCTTCTACGTGTGATATATTTTTTATTATGAGATGAAATGGAGTTGGGTGTTATGGAAAGAGGCATATATTATCCCATGGTGGTAAAGCTATTTGTAGAGCTGCAAACAAAAAAATCTGTTGGTAGTGTTATGCTCCTTGTTTTGCTATGCAACCTGAAAAATCTCAGCTTGTAAGAATCTCAAGTATATGGAGGCTTGTTTTTGCCACAGAATAACACAAATAAATGGGTAATTGTTTAGGTTATTCATTTTTAATCATTTAAAATAATTCTGACTTATTTCTCTCAGTGCTGTGTATGTGTCTTGCAATTATGTATCACTTTATAGTTCTGATATTGTTTTCTCAGAATTGCAAAATAGTTTGAAAAATCTGAATTCTGATTATATCTCGCAATTCTCACTTTTTCTTTGCAGTTCTAAGTGTACATCTCACGATTGACCTCTTTCTCACAATTCTGACTCAGAATTCTGAGGAAAAAGAATTGTAAGAATTGTCAGAATTGTAAGATTTAAACTTAGAATTCTAGTTTTAAAAATTAAAAATCAGAATTGAGAGATCTAAACTTTTACACAGAAATTTAAATTCAGAATTTCAGTTCTGGAAAAAAAAACTGTGAATTCAGAATTCCAGTTCTGGAAAACACCAGTTCTGGAAAACATCTGTAAATTCAGAATTCCAATTCTGGAAAAATCTGTAAATTCAGAATTCCAGTTGTGGAAAAACAATCTGTAAACTCAGAATTCCAGTCCTTGAATAAAATCTGTAAACTCAGAATTCCAGTTCTGGAAAAAAATCTGTGAATTGTGAATTTCAGTTCTGGAAAACACCAGTTTTGGAAAACATCTGTGATTTCAGAATTCCAGTTCTGGAAAAACAATTTGTAAATTCAGAATTCCACATCTGGAAAAACCATCTGTAAATTCAGAATTCCAGTTGTGGAAAAAAAATTTGTAAATTCAGAGTTCCAGTTCTGCAAAAAAAAAAAAAAAATCTGAAAACTCAGAATTCCAGTTCTGGAAAAAAATCTGTGAATTCAGAATTCAAGTTCTGGAGAAAAAAAAAATCGGTGAATTCAGAATTCCAGTTCTGTAAAACATCTGTGAATTCAGAATTCCAATTCTGGAAAAATCTGTAAATTCAGAATTCCAGTTCTGGAAAAAAAAATCTCTAAATTCAGAATTCCAGCTGTGGAAAAACAATCTGTAAATTCAGAATTCCAGTTCTGGAAAAAAAAATCTGTAAATTCAGAGTTCTAGTTCTGGAAAAAAAAATCTGAAAACTCAGAATTCCACTTCAGGAAAAAAATCTGTAAAACTCAGAATTCCAGTTCTGGAAAGAAATTTGTAAACTCAGAATTCAAATTTATTTAAAAAAGGGTCAAAATCGTGAGATCTAAACTAAAAATTCCAGTAAAAATAAAAAAATCAGAATTGCGAGATGAAAACTCAGTCCTGATTTAAAGGAAAAACAACACAGACGTAAGCTCAGAATTGTCATGTATATAAGCCTAACTCTAACTTAGAATTGAGAAATCAAGTCAGAATTGTGTGATTTTAAAAAGTCGCAATTTTACCTTTTTACATATTTTTAAATAAATAGCAGAAACAAGCTTCCATGCAAGTATCTTATCACTTTGTTCACTTTAATATTCACAGCTCAGCGAGTGTTGATTGATATTCGCACCAGTGTGAACGCCATGATATCATGATGGATAAAAGCAAGTGTTTATATCAGAGGGCTCAGGAAGATTTTTAAAAGCAAACAGTCCAAAAGATGGACAAACACTGTTCTTTTAAACTACCCATCAGCCTCGAGTCGCCTAGCGACGCACAAGATGTAACGGCTGGGGCTTTGAGGAACCTTTCGCGAGGTGTCGGAAGTCTGGGAGAAACATTTACGATATATCCATTTAAGCTTTAGTCCAACCCTTTGCCTTAAAAGTCAGAGATTTGTCTATGAAACCACTTTTATAAGCATTAGTTTAAGCTCTGTACAGACTAGGGCTGCAACTAACGACTATTTTAATAGTCGACTAGTCACCGACTATTGAAACGATTAGTCGACTAATCGGATAATTATTACATTTTTTTAAAATTTAGCATGAATTGCTTTAATTCTGTGGAAAATGATAGTAAACACAAGAAAGAAGGGGGTACTTCAATAAAAAATGCATATTTTATTGAACTTTGCTGCTGATAGGCCGATTCATACTAAAAGTAAATAAAAAATGCCCTGTCTAAAACCAATTAGGCAGAGTGCTTGGTCAGTATAGACATAATTATATGAAGAGTTTGGTTCCAAAACGCTATAAATCCATTTTGATGAATTTGAGTAAAACTGTGTTTTCTTTAGCAAGAAAATGGGAAGATGAAAAACACTATTTTCAGTTTCAAATTTTCACATAGCATTTGTAGGTTATAATATCAATAAAAAATTAAATCCATGTTTTGATTTTCAAAGATTTATTATAAAAACAGATTATTTTTCCCCAAAATGCAATAAATCCATTAACTTATTTTTTTCAAAATGCAATTAATCAAAAAACTTTTATACACATTGAATTTCTTGTGTAATCATATAAATCCATTGCTTTAATATAACAATATTCTGTAACACTTTAAGGGTACAGGTCATGAATTATCATGAATTCACGGATAAAATGAATCATGCATGAATTATGCATTCATTCATTCATTCATTCATTATTTTCATCAGGAACTAACAACATTTTTTTTTAACAGTTCAACGTTTTTCATTCATGACTTCATGGATGAACAACACCTTAATTAAAAGATGAGCACATCATCATGAATTATGATTTATTAAGCATGATCTAATGTTACTTCTGCATATCGCTGTTGTCAACCTTGGGATGTCGTCGCTGAGCTTTTTTTGACGGCGATCAGCTGTAAAATGGCTTGGTCCTGCTCGGTTTTCGTTGACTTTGAATAAAACAACTGAAAGTTTTTCAAAAGATCCCTGGGGTCAGTGTGCCAGCGTGACAGAAGTTTGATGCTGTCGCGTGAGAACAAGCAACAGCCGGCATTTCCGTCACTGTTTACATTGCGTGAATGGTGCGTTGTGATCGGTTAAGCGGATATGTTGCATTTTGCAGAAAAGGGAGACTGGCGTTTGTCGCGGTTTGGAAAGAAAGTTCGCCTTATAGTGCGTAAAATAAGGTAAATCTTACCGAGGCGAGTCAAACTCCGTTTTATTCAACTGCCCGACGTGCTTTCTCTTTAAATGTTCGTGCATCACCGAGGTGCTGCCGTGATAGCAAGGACTGTCTGCTTTGCATGATACAGGTAATCTTTTTATTCACCGTATCCAGGCTAAAATGCTCTCAAACTTTAGATGTTTTGGTGTGCAGCTGCTGCGTTGGACACTGCCATTTCTGTATGTTATCGCTCAGCAGAGAAGCGAATGTGCTCGGTCGGAAAAAAAACAAAAACATGTCTGGCGACAATTCGACAATGAAATTCATTGTCGACTATTTCTATTATCGATTTTTGTCGACAACGTCGACGAATCGTTGCAGCCCTAGTACAGACAGAAAGTGTTCAGGTTTTATGAAGGTGTTTGAAGCGTTTGAAATGAAAGATTGCTGTACCTCATCTGCCAAAACCTCCTTTTTAATGGTAGACTAGTGAATTTAACAACAGGTTCACACATTTTATCCTAGCTATGTTCAGAACGTCAGACTGTACACACAAAGCAAGATGATTACTTATTGTATCATCATCACACATGACCAGTTATTAATGCACAATATTTCCCATGCAAAATACCTAAAACACACCGAGTAAATTTGACTTGTCTTTTTTTTTTGTCCTATTTGATTTATTTTGTACTATACATGGCTTCGGAAAGATGTTTCTGAATATGTGGGATGTTTTGATCGTTGCACCTAAAAATCCGCAGCCTGAAGGTCAAGTTTTATTTAAATAAATGTAAGAAACCGAAAGGCCACTGCACATGCTGTTACAGTACAGATGTACATAATAGTGCCGTGGTGTACACACTCTCTACAATTGTGAGTGATCATTTTATTGCCACAAAAGGATAAGAAAATAAAGACTATTGAACACGGATGCGAGTTGGTCTTTATGGGAGCACTGGATACAAAAATCAATCTCTTCAATATAAAGGTCCTGAAAGCGTTCTTATTTGATTGGTTGGTATTGCAGCGATGCTATTGAACCACCTTTCAGTGAACAGAAGCATTTTTTGTTTGTTTGTTTTTGTGAAGATTGGAACATGTTTTACACCATTAAGAACCTTTAGTGGAGCCATGGATGCGAAAGGTCCTTCAAGGAACCGTCAATGTCAATAAAGAACCTTTATTTTGGATTTTGTACGGATGGGAATTCTGAAAGGTGAGGCAAACAGCAGACAGAACATGAACAATGACTTTTTAGACCTTATGTAGCCCCGCCCCTTTTCAGCGTTGCGCTCGTTGTCTTTTGACTTCCGGTCTGTATTTCCACAGCGATCTTGCATAGGTATGAATGAACTGCCTCGTAAAAAAAAATCCCGTTCGACATTTGTTAAGACATCTGCTTTAGATTGCTTATGATAAACATTACAATGCTCATGATAACTTTTATTAACGCTACAATAAGTAAATCCACTTCACCAGCTAACAGCGATGCCATAGAAATATACAAAACCGGAAGTTCTATATAACCGGAAGACAATTTTCTAAAGATGACGGCGCCCACTTTTCTCTGGTGCATAAGGTCTATGACGTTCTAACACACTTGGATGTAGGCTAAATTTAGGAAATGTAAAAAGCTTTTCCCACCACTAGATGGCGTAGTATCATCTCTAATGCGTATACTACACTAGAATTGAGCGCAAACGACACATCATGCAGCAATACACATTTAAAGGAGTTTTTCACTTTTGAAAAAACTTTTGCTAATAATTTACTCACCCCCATGTCATCCAAGATGTCCATTTCATTCTTTCTAAGTCGAAAAGAAATTAAGGTTTTTGATGAAAACATTCCAGGATTTTTCTCCATAACGTAATTTACTGGTAACCAAACGGATCCAAGAGACAGTTTCAGTTCTAACTGTTCAAAGGGCTTTAAACGATTCCAGGCGACGAATTTGGGTCCTATCAAGCAAAACGATTGCTCATTTAAAAAATAAATAAAAAAGTTTAAGTTATAAAAGTAAGTCAAAGTTAAAGTTATAAGTAAAAGTTAAGGTAACCAAACGGTTCAAGGTCCAAGAGAGACAGTTTCAGTTCAAACTGTTCAAAGGGCTTTAAACTATTACAGGCGATGAATAAGGGTCTTATCAAGAGAAACGATCGCTCATTTAAAAAAAAAAATAACAATGTTTAAGTTTTATAAGCTCAAATGGTCGCCTTGCTCAGTTCTGTGCTGCGCGTTTGTGACTCGCTCTCCTGTTCGAACTCGTTCATCAAAATGAACAAATCTTTTCCCGAGTCAGTTAGTTCGTTGAACGAACCAAATGACACGAAAAAAGATTCATTCATTTTGATGAACGAGTTCGAACAGGAGAGTCATGAACGCGCAGAACAGAGCAAGGCGACCATTTGAGCTTATAAAACTTTAATATTTTTTTTTTTAAAATTAGTGATCGTTTCACTTGAATTCATCGTCTGGAATCCTTTAAAACCTGTTGAACAGTTTGAACTGAAACTGCACTCTTAGAAAAAAGGATATATGTAGCATAGGGTTCTTTATGCAACTCCAAAGGACATTTTCTGCTAAAAAAAAGGTTCAATTACAAGAAAGAACACTTTTGGCACAAAGGTTCTGTAAAGGCTATTATTCATTCATATATGACATAATTCTGCAACATTTTGTAGTATGTAATTAAATTATTGTTTATTAAACTGTTTTAACTTAATATCACATTTTAATCATGCAGATTTTTGGAGGATAAAAACTGAAAGGGCACTCTTCGTGTGATATTGATTAATTATATTTTTTAACCACCATATCTTGAATTTTGTGATCATTCACATGCATTGCATTTTAGGGGTTCCAAATACGTAGCGCTTTAGAACCTTTAAAGGTTCTATATAGAACCTTTCCTTCTAAGTGTGTCTTTTGGACCTTGAACCGTTTGCTTTACCAGTAAAGTGAAAATTATATGGAGAAAAATCCTGGAATGTTTTCATCAAAAATCTTAATTTCTTTTCGACTGAAGAAAGAAAGACATGGATGTCTTGGATGACATGGGGGTGAGTAAATTATCAGCAAAAGTTATTTTTTTTAAGTGAACTACTCCTTTAAACAGTTGTGTGCCACATTATTAAACAATCTCATTATGCCTAGTTGATTTCATCAAATGGTCCTCTGCTATGACAAATTACAGTTTTGATTATAAATATATTACCTTGAGTTCAGTCAAAACAGAATAGAGCGAATTTTTCACGTCATTGCCCCAATCCACAGCGTCACATAATCTTTCAGAAATCATGATTTGATGCTCAAGAAACATTTGTTCCAATGTTGAAAACAGTTATGCTGCTTACTATTTTTTGTGGAAAGTGTAGAAAGATCAAAAAACAGCATTTACTTGAAATAAAAATGGTTTGTAACATTATGAATGTATTTACTGTCAGTTTTGATCAATTTGAAGCATCTTTACAGAATAGACCTACTCTTAAAAAAAAAAAATCTTACTGACCTTCCCTTAGTAACTTTTGAATATATATATATATATATATATATATATATATATGTGGGAGCACTGTGTATAATTATTTTGTATATATATATATATAAATACACACACATGCATGTATATTTAAGAAAAAAATATTATTTATATATAAAATATTTATATTTATGTATAATTTAAATTATATATATATATATATATATATATATATATATATATATATATATATATAGCATGTACATGAAATTATTTCTTAAATATATACAAGCATGTGTGTGTATTTATATATATAAAATAATAATACACAGTGCACCCTCATATATTATGTAAACACAAACTTTTATTTTTGGTGCGATTAATCGTTTGACAGCCCTAATATATATACATATATATATATATATATATATATTCAGACTGTATAAATATATGTAGCACGAATTAAAACCGAAGTGTGCTTTTCCCCATTGTTAAGTTGGTGACGTGCCTATTGTCCCAATAGTTTATTGCCAATAACTTAGCCTACACTAGCATTTTTATTACTAAATTATATCATGTGGCTAACGACAATCCTACAGGAAAATTACCAAATAATATTTACCAAGGCATGTTTCGCAATGTTCTGACGTCAAAAAGCAAATAAAACTGGCAAGTTTTTTAAATATTCTATGAAGACAAGAGCGATTCATATGATTCACAACAGGAAGGAAGCGCCCAGTTAATATTTATCTTCCCTAAAGGAAGACATCAAGTTACAATAGGTTACATAATAATGTTAAACACGTGCACTTTGTGCATTATGCTTGAGTGATGATATGATGTCAGTGTAATGAAAACCTGTAAGTGATGCAGTTGGATAATGGGACTTCAGATGTCTGAATGCAACACCCCACAGAGGACGCGCTTTGTGCCAGGACATTGCTGGGAAGTTGAGAAATACAGTCCTATAATCACTGAAGATGAGGATTTGCATGTATTCCCGTCAAGGAACTGGTGTGATCCCTCCCTGCAACTCCCTCCATAAAGCATTATCATTAAATAAAACTAAGATATTAAGGAGAATTTTTAATTTCTTAAAATAAAAGAACCATTAAATGAAATATAAAAATTAAATATTTAAAAAAACAAGCAAAAAAATATTATTATTATTTTTACTTAGTCTATATAGCTGTAACTCTATTTTGTATAGTTATTCCATATGATTAAATACAGCATATTTGCCTTTAATTGCCCTTGCCATATGTCTATGAGGAAATACCAAAAACTCCGAGACACATTTAGAGGAAAAATGTAATTGATAAATTGATTGAAAAAAAAAACAGGTATCGCAATGATATGATACTGATAGCTGTGCTGTGCTTGACAGAAACCAAAAACAAGACAATTACATTACTTTAAACGAGTCCACCCCACAACATACAATTATAAACATGAGCCTAGTCTGAAAGTCAAAGGAGGTGTTGCTCTGATAAATTAAACATTAACTATTGTAATAAGTCAAGCCTTCTTTGTTCGTTATATTTTCTGAAGTAGCCTACATGCATTATTAGTTATCATCATCAACTTTTAACTATAAATGTTCATCTGTCGATATCATAAAGTAGACGACCAAACAATGAAAAAGATCTTGTAATTCAGACTGTAACACTTACCTGTCGAGGAGAAAGCAGGACTTCAGCGTCTCTGTTGAAATGTTTCTCCTGCATTAGCTTTATCCACCTAAGCTATCCCAACATAACTCGTGTTTTTTGTTGTAATCTGCGGTCACGTTTCCTTTTACGATGTATTTTTGGACTTTTCTGGCGACGATGATTTGTAATGCAGCTTTTAAACTTGCCGGGCAGCCAGTGAGCCGTCACTTCTGCTGCTTTCAATCACTTTCACGCCGGCTCTGAACGAAAGCACGTTGTGGAAACGCGTTGGCCTTCTTTAAAAAGTTTTATGGCGGTTGGCAAACCGGCTAAAAAGGTGCATTTGGCCTCGTACTTTATGTCCCTCTCGGTTATTATAGTTTTTCAAGATGGCGGAATGACATGGAAGCTTCTGTGGACTTGCCCGTCCCATTTTTCTAAAGATAATAAATTCTTCGTTTACAAGGACAAGTCGGATAAATGGCAGGTATTTTTACACCATTTGAGGACATATTCATGAATAAAAACATTGATTTTAAACAAAAAAATAATAAAAAGTTACACATATTACAAATAACAGTTTTGAATATATACACTTGCCTGACAAAACTTGTCAACTGTTCAGTCATGACAAAGTTATTTGAGTCTCTTTCACACTGATAAGAAAAAGAGCGAGACAATCGCACCGGTGTGAGTGCTGACCATGATTCAATTGTTGATGCCATTAAAATTCTGCAGCAGAGCGATGACATCTCAGATTATCATTTAGTCTTGTGAGACCCCGTTTAGCAAAGGCTGCAAAACCAACTCCCTGTACAAATATGCTAGAACTATCACTTTCTAACACTAAAGATTAAATACTTAAAAAATAAAATAAAACCAAATCTTTTTTAGGGAATATGGGATGTAATCTTGTTGAAATGGATTTCATAAAATTGGTATAAAAAATAGTATCTTTCAGGAACCGGTGTCGAAGTCAATGTATCGGTATCGAAATGTTTTGCCCAGTTATAGGGAAAAGGCAGGCAAATCCACAGCAGAGCAGTTCTAAGCTGAATCACTGACTTTGGGAATGAAAGCCGCAATGGGCAGCAGTGTAACCTTGCTGTCATCCAGACTAAAATTCAGTCTTGCTTGATGAACTGACAAGGCATGTTACCCACTCACCCACTCACTTAGCTGAGACTAAGCAAGTAGTAAGACTTTCAGACTTTCAGTTTTCAGAGTTAGGAGCTTAAAGTCAAAATTAAGTGTGTTCTGACTTTGTCACACAACAGAAAAAATTGTTTTTAGCCACCCAGCCAAATTTAAAAAGTTAAAAAAGCTGGCAAGTACATAAAATAAGCTATCAAAACCTTGAAAACATGAGTAGTATTCTCCGCTCTCAAACGCTGGGGGCGTGTCCGCTGGTTGCGGTAAAAACATGCCCAACTTGCTGGAAAGCTGCCGATGGTGGTATTAGATGAAACTGCTTTTGGGACGGGGAGTTGAAGGCCAAGGCGGGAGATAGTCAGTTCGGCCCCGTTCACCAGTAACAGCGGATAATCAGTGAATCCCAGTTGTCTCTGATAAAAGTTAATAAAACTATCCTGTGTAAAATGATCACTACAGAAGCGGGTGTTGGCGGTGATCCTCAACTCTCAATCAAGGTTGGCTCTTCACAAAATTAATCCACCTCTTCAGCAGCATCCCTCCACCACACCTTCTCCACTCTTCTAGTCCTAAATCACCTTACATACGGGGAGTAGTACTATGGGTTCGGGCCGAATTACGAGCTCGTAGCCCTCCACCTGGACAGCACGCCAAATACACATCATACTTATTCCCTTTTAATTGTATGTAAGTGTGAACTTGTGAAACGGCTTTTAAAAGGCTGCTGTCCCACTGAAACTCCACTAGAAGCCTACATGACAAACCGAAATAGCAGCCAAGTAAACTTTAACAATAGAAAACGCTCTTCCATTGTTCATCAAGCTTTGCAAAAAGCAGAGTACATCACTCATCGCACACTGAACGGGAATAACTCCTTTACGAGTCCACCAGTCCTCAAACACAATATCTACAGTACGGCCATTCAGTGAGCACATTGATGGAGCTCTAGCACTTTGGATAGTGTTTATATCCTTTTACGGAAGCCCAAATACATTTAAATTTAACCCTTCACAGGCCAAGCCCAAAGATCGACTCATTCCGGGTAAGGGTAAAATATCTGCCCCCCTGCCTGAGAAAGCAGGTCCCAATGAAAGAGAGCGGTCAGGGGTTTCCCTGAAGGAGATGGACAATCTCTGCCAGCCACAGGCTCCCCGGCCAATGAGGGGCTTTCAGAAGGATAGATTATCCGTTGTCTCTTACTCTATCCAGGGTGGGAGAAATTAGACTCTGCAGTGGGAATGTATAGCAACATGTTCGGAAATGGATGTGAAAGCGCATCCAAACCCAAAGGCACATTTTCATCCCTCAATGAGACACATACTGCGGGCACCTGGTCCACCACCTGCGGCTGGAGTACCCATGCTCCGTATTACGGGTTTCCCCTTGAAAGTATGTCCGTTACTACATTTTAGGACTCCCAACATGTGCGTTGTGAGCTGAAATTGTGCGGTTGCAATGAACGCGCTCCCCTTTGGCTATTAATATATGCCACAACTCTTGTGTTGTCTTCCCTGACCAGTACATGAAACACTTTCAAGGATGTTTTAGGAATGATTGCGATTAACTCCAACATATTTATGTGAAGTTCGCAAAGCTGGGGTACCATTTACAGATCTTCCATGAAAAACAGCCCCCAGCCCGTCAGGAATGCAACCATTGTAACTCCTTTTCCCTCAGAGTAATTCCCCCGAGAAGAACCACAGTCTGGAATAGACTCTCCACTGATGAAGAGCCGTCACCAACTCCGTGGATGTTCTCACTCTGCGCACAAGGTGAAGACGATGACACAGTTGCCTCGCTGATACCCATCTCTGGAAGTCTCTCATTTTTAGCAAGCCCATCGGGACCAGAGACAGTGAAAAAGCCATCATGCCCAAAAGAGTCCAGGAGCACCTCATTGCAGTCCACGAGATCCAGGGGGCAGAGTTGGATCCAGATCTAAAGGGTGAAGATGGGTAGGATTAGGGGTGGGGTTAGGAATCTGGGTTGCGTTTTCCAAAAGCATCATTAGCCAACTATGGTCTCAAGTTGGTCGCAATTTCCATTTAACTCGATTGGGAACGACGCAACTTGCGACCATAGTTGGCTAACGATGCTTTTGGGAAATGCACCCCAGGTTGGATTTGGATCCAACTCCTCCCCCTGGATTCCATGTTCTGCAGTGAGGACCATCTCAAAGAGTAACTGAACAATACCAAGGTTCCCCTGCGAAACTGGGCTAGACACTTATAAAATGCCATTATCATTCTTTCCAAGAGCAAAGTATGCCGGGTTCTCTCATGAGATGGAATCAGCTGGCTTTTGGCGTAGGTGATTCTGAACCCCAATTTCGTGAAACAAGAAAAAAAGCATCTCGGTGTCCCATTCTGCACACTCCCATGAGTCAGCGCATGTAAGATAATCATCCAGATAAGCAGATATTCTGAGCCCATTGTATCTCAGCACTGGTAATACTGCCTCTATGCACATGTTGAACCCATGCAGAGTTAGGCTTAGCCCAAATGGAAAAGTATAAAATGCATTTTGCATGTAGGGACCCTCATTATGTTACTGTGGGGTTATTTTAAGCCTTGTTAGTGGTATTAACTAGCAATTTCTTTTTACTTATATGCCCCCATATACTAGCATTATAAGATAAACAGTTTTTAGAGATTAAACTCTTTACATTTGATTATGAAAACAGATCTTCTTCAAGAACGGTCAACTAGGTACCAAAGTTTTTAGACCAAAGGTTCATTTTGCACCAGAGTTCTCATTTAAACGTGCTAAATTAATGAAACTTCAGTCAAATTAATTGATTTCCTTTTTTATTTTATTTTTGTTAAACACGGAAAACAGTGATAGAAATCAACACTGTTAACTGCATGCTTGGCTTTCTTTATGGCCAGGAGGACCCCCCTTAGAACCAGGACATTGGGCATCAGGGTGAGTTTTTTTGACAGTTTTCGTCACATACTGCAGGCTTTGCTGGTTCGGCTGCAGGCTTCACTGGAGGCTTTGCTGGTTGAGCCACAGGCTTCACTGGAGGCTTTGCTGGTTCAGCTGCAGGCTTCACTGGAGGCTCTGGTTGACTCCCCTTAGGGCCAGAACATTGGGCATCAGGGTGAGTTTTGTGAGAGTTTTCGTCACATACTGCAGGCTTAGCTGGTTCGGCCGCAGGCTTCACTGGAGGCTCTGGATGACTCCCCTTAGGGCCAGAACATTGGGCATCAGGGTGAGTTTTGTGAGAGTTTTCGTCACATACTGCAGGCTTAGCTGGTTCGGCCGCAGGCTTCACTGGAGGCTCTGGATGACTCCCCTTAGGGCCAGAACATTGGGCATCAGGGTGAGTTTTGTGAGAGTTTTCGTCACATACTGCAGGCTTAGCTGGTTCGGCTGCAGGCTTCACTGGAGGCTTTGCTGGTTCGGCTGCAGGCTTCACTGGAAGCTTTGCTGGTTCGGCTGCAGGCATCACTGGAGGCTTTGCTGGTTCGGCTGCAGGCATCACTACAGGCTCTGGATGACTCCCCTTAGGGCCAGGACATTGGGCATCAGGGTGAGTTTTGTGAGAGTTTTCAGCACATACTGCAGGATTTGCTGGTTCGGCCACAAACTTCACTGGAGGCTTTGCTGGTTCGGCCACAGAGATGCAAACAAAGAACAAAAACAAAGTAAATGTGACTTTCAGTGTTTTGAAAAAAAGTGGTCAAAGATCAGAACAGGTTTTACAAGAAAATCCTAGTTCAGTTTTTCTACTTTACAGCTTCACATTTAGTTAACATTGTCCTCCAGAGCAGTCTTGATCACAAGTACATCCTCCACGGCACGACCGTCAACTTTACCAGACACTACAGGAGTGTTGTTGGAATGTTTACAACCTACCCCACTACTGGTGAGGTGTGTTATAGAAGCACAATGCGGATAGAAGACATCCAGTTAATATGTTGTTCATAAGTTTCCTTTTACAACTAATTGTAGGTTACTCCACATCATATTTTGTAAGGCACTTATTTATGCATTTCTTCAGGTTGTGTAAAGAAGCTAAAAGATCTTCTTACCTACAACTCCAGCGTGGTTTGTGCTCAAACATGCAAACAGACACAATAAAACACTCAACGAGCAGTACACTCGAGCTGTCATCCTCTCGACCTGCGATCTCACAACAATCAACTCTGCTAGAAGAAGATGCACCGAATTAGTCAGCCAGGGGGAACAGTGGGACACACAAAACTACACTGAAAAGAGATGTGCTGCTAAGTCCCTGAAGATAAATTGCTGTCTAAAGATTTATAGATCCAAGGGAGTCTGGGTAACTCCAACACTGATGAAACTCACCTGTGTGTAGTTTTCTAGTAGCCTAATCTTGAAGACCTTCATTAGCTTGTTCAGGTGTGTTTGATTAGGTTTGGAGCCCCGTTCAGGTCAGATGACTTAAGGCTTATTTGAGATGTGCCTTGCCTCTCCAGAAATGTAGTCGAGAGTAGGTGGCTGAATTGAGAGGAGGAGTGAAAAAAGCGCAGGCAGATCTCATTTCTTGCAGTGGATCTGACAAGTGTAAGATCAAAGACTGAAATCGGGATTCAGACTCGTGCACAGTGTTGCTAATAAACTGGATGTAATTTAAGTTCTGTTGCTTTTATATGAAAAAAGATCTAATGAACAAGAAACCCAAAGTACTTGTTATTTAATTACATTCCAAATATGTGTTTATCAATCATTTTTCTTTAATAAAGACATGTGTTTTTTATATCCAGGGGGCAGAGTTAGATCCAGATCTAAAGGGTTGGATTTAGGAATCAGGTTGGATTTGGATCCAACTCCTCCCCCTGGATTCCATGTTCTGCAGTGAGGACCATCTCAAAGAGTCAGGTCCAGAACAATACCAAGGTTCCCCTGCGAAACTGGGCTAGGCACTGATAAAACATCATCATTCTTTCCAAGAGCAAAGTATGCCGGGTTCTCTCATGAGATGGAATCAGCTGGCTTTTGGCGTAGATGATTCTGAACCCCAGATTCGTGAAACAAGAAGAGAGTATCTCTGTGTCCCATTCTGCACACTCCCATGAGTCAGCGCATGTAAGATAATCATCCAGATAAGCAGATATTCTGAGCCCTTTGTGTCTCAGCACTGATAATACTGCCTCTATGCACATGTTGAACCCATGCAGAGTTTGGCTGAGCCCAAATGGAAAAGTATAAAACAAATTTTGCATGTAGGGACCCTCATTATGTTACTTTGGGGTTATTTTAAGCCTTGCTAGTGGCATTAAATTTACATACATGCCCCCATATACTAGCATTAAAAGATAAACAGTTTTTAAGAGATTAAACTTTTTACATTTGATTTACAACAGATCTTAGAGAACAATTAGCTAGGTACCAAAGTTTTATTAGACCAAAGGTTCATTTTGCGCCAGAGTTCTCCTTTAAGCGTGCTAAATTAATGAAACTTCAGGCAAATTAATTGATTCCCATTTTTTTTTTTTTTTTGTTAAACATGGAAAACAATGGTAAAAATAAACACTGTTAACTGCATGCTTGGCTTTCTTTATGGCCAGGAGGACCACCCTTAGAACCAGGACATTGGGCACCAGGATGAGTTTTTTGACAGTTTTCGTCACATACTGCAGGCTTTGCTGGTTCGGCCACAGGCTTCACTGGAGGCTTTGCTGGTTCAGCTGCAGGCATCACTACAGGCTCTGGATGATTCCCCTTAGGGCCAGAACATTGGGCATCAGGGTGAGATTTGTGAGAGTTTTCATCACATACTGCAGGCTTTGCTGGTTCAGCTGCAGGTTTCTCTTGAGGCTTTGCTGGTTCGGCCGCAGGCTTCACTACAGGCTCTGGAGGACTCCCCTCAGGGCCAGAACATTGGGCATCAGGGTGAGTTTTGTGAAAGTTTTCATCACATACTGCAGGCTTCGCTGGTTCAGCCGCAGGCTTCGCTGGTTCAGCTGCAGGCATCACTACAGGCTTTGGATGACTCTCCTTAGGGCCAGAACATTGGGCATCAGGATGTGTTTTGTGAGAGTTTTCATCACATACTCCAGGCTTTGCTGGTTCGGCCGCAGGCTTCGCTGGTTCGGCCGCAGGCTTCGCTGGAGGCTTTGCTGGTTCGGCCACAGGCTTCGCTGGTTCGGCCGCAGGCTTCGCTGGTTCGGCTGCAGGCATCACCACAGGCTCTGGATGACTCCCCTTGGGGCCAGAACATTGGGCATCAGGGTGAGTTTTGTGAGAGTTTTCAGCACATACTGCAGGATTTGGTGGTTCAGCCGCAGACTTCACTGGAGGCTTTGCTGGTTCGGCCACAGAGATGCAACAAAGAACAAAAACAAAGTAAATGTGACTTTCAGTGTAATGAAAAAAAAGTGGTCAAAGATCAGAACAGGTTTTACAAGCAAGTACTAGTTCAGTTTTTCTACTTTATAGCTTCACATTTAGTTAACATTGTCCTCCAGAGCAGTCTTGATCACAAGTACATCCTCCACGGCATGACCGTCAACTATACCAGACACTACAGGAGTGTTGTTGGAATGTTTACAACCTACCCCACTACTGGTGAGGTGTGTTATAGAAGCACAATGCGGATAGAAGATATCCAGTTAAAATGTTGTTCATAAGTTTCCTTTTACAACCAATTGTAGGCTACTCCACATCATATTTTGTAAGGAACTTATTTATGCATTTCTTCAGGTTGTGTAAAAAGATCTTCTTACCTACAACTCCAGCGTGGTTTGTGCTGAAACATACAGACAGACACAATAAAACACTCAATGAGCAGTACACTCGAGCTGTCATCCTCTCGACCTGCGATCTCACAACAATCAACTCTGCTAGAAGAAGATGCACCGAATTAGTCAGCCAGGGGGAACAGTGGGACACACAAAACTACACTGAAAAGAGATGTGCTGCTAAATCCCTTAAGAGAAATCTCTGTCTAAAGATTTATAGATCCAAGGGAGTCTGGGTAACTCCAACACTGATGAAACTCACCTGTGTGTAGTTTTCTAGTAGCCTAATCTTGAAGACCTTCATTAGCTTGTTCAGGTGTGTTTGATTAGGTTTGGAGCCCCGTTCAGGTCAGATGACTTAAGGCTTATTTGAGATGTGCCTTGCCTCGCCTGAAATGTAGTCGAGAGTAGGTGGCTGAATTGAGAGGAGGAGGGAAAAAAAGCTCAGGCATGCCGAACAGATCTCATTTCTCGCAGTGGATCTGACAAGTGTGAGATCAAAGACTGAAATCGGGATTCAGACTCGTGCACAGTGTTGCTAATAAACTGGATGTAATTTAAGTTCTGTTGCTTTTATATGAAAAAAGATATAATGAACAAGAAACCTAAAGTACTTGTTATTTAATTACATTCCAAATATGTGTTTATCAATCATTTTTCTTTAATAAAGACATGTGTTTTTTATATCCAGGGGGCAGAGTTAGATCCAGATCTAAAGGGTGGAGATGGGTAGGATTAGGGGTGGGGTTAGGAATCTGGTTGGATTTGGATCCAACTTCTCCCCCTTGATTCCATGTTCTGCAGTGAGGACCATCTCAAAGAGTCAAGTCCTGAACAATACCAAAGTTCCCCTGCGAAACTGGGCTAGGCACTGATAAAACACCATTATCATTCTTTCCAAGAGCAAAGTATGCCGGGTTCTCTCATGAGATGGAATCAGCTGGCTTTTGGCGTAGATGATTCTGAACCCCAAATTCGTGAAATAAGAAGAGAGCATCTCGGTGTCCCATTCTGCACACTCCCGTGAGTGAGCGCATGTAAGATAATCATCCAGATAAGCAGATATTCTGAGCCCTTTGTGTCTCAGCACTGATAATACTGCCTCTATGCACATGTTGAACCCATGCAGAGTTAGGCTGAGCCCAAATGGAAAAGTATAAAATACATTTTGCATGTAGGGACCCTCATTATGTTACTGTGGGGTTATTTTAAGCCATGTTAGCAGTATTAACTAGCAATTTCTTTTTATTTATATGCCCCCATATACTAGCATTATAAGATAAACAGTTTTTAGAGATTAAACTTTTTACATTTGATTATGAAAACAGATCTTAGAGAACGCTAGGTACCAAAAGTTTTATTAGACCAAAGGTTCATTTTGCGCCGGAGTTCTCCTTTAAGCGTGCTAAATTAATGAAACTTCAGGCAAATTAATTGATTTCCATTTTTTTATTTTATTTTTTGTTAAACAATGGTAAAAATAAACACTGTTAACTGCATGCTTGGCTTTCTTTATGGCCAGGAGGACCCCCCTTAGAAGCAGGACATTGGGCATCAGGGTGAGTTTTTTGACAGTTTTCGTCACATACTGCAGGCTTTGCTGGTTCGGCCACAGGCTTCACTGGAGGCTTTGCTGGTTCCGCTGCAGGCTTCACTGGAGGCTCTGGATGACTCCCCTTAGGGCCAGAACATTGGGCATCAGGGTGAGATTTGTGAGAGTTTTCGTCACATACTGCAGGCTTAGCTGGTACGGCCACAGGCTTCACCGGAGGCTTCGCTGGTTCGGCCGCAGGCATCACTACAGGCTTTGGATGACTCCCCTTAGGGCCAGAACATTGGCCATCAGGGTGAGTTTTGTGAGAGTTTTCGTCACATACTGCAGGCTTTGCTGGTTCGGCCACAGGCTTCACTGGAGGCTTTGCTGGTTCCGCTGCAGGCTTCACTGGAGGCTCTGGATGACTCCCCTTAGGGCCAGGACATTGGGCATCAGGGTGAGATTTGTGAGAGTTTTCGTCACATACTGCAGGCTTTGCTGGTTCGGCCACAGGCTTCACTGGAGGCTTTGCTGGTTCCGCTGCAGGCTTCACTGGAGGCTCTGGATGACTCCCCTTAGGGCCAGAACATTGGCCATCAGGGTGAGTTTTGTGAGAGTTTTCGTCACATACTGCAGGCTTTGCTGGTTCGGCCACAGGCTTCACTGGAGGCTTTGCTGGTTCCGCTGCAGGCTTCACTGGAGGCTCTGGATGACTCCCCTTAGGGCCAGGACATTGGGCATCAGGGTGAGATTTGTGAGAGTTTTCGTCACATACTGCAGGATTTGTTGGTTCGGCCACAGGCTTCACTGGAGGCTTTGCTGGTTCGGCCGCAGGCTTCACTGGAGGCTCTGGATGACTCCCCTTAGGGCCAGAACATTGGGCATCAGGGTGAGTTTTGTGAGAGTTTTCATCACATACTGCAGGATTTGCTGGTTCGGCCACAGAGATACATACAAAGAAAAAAAAAAACAAAGTAAATGTGACTTTCAGTGTTATGAAAAAACTGGTCAAAGATCAGAACAGGTTTTACAAGCAAATACTAGTTCAGTCTTTCTACTTTACATCTTCACATTTATTTAACATTGTCCTCCAGAGCAGTCTTGATCACAAGTACATCCTCCACGGCACGACCGTCAACTTTACCAGACACTACAGGAGTGTTGTTGAAATGTTTACAACCTACCCCACTACTGGTGAGGTGTGTTATAGAAGCACAATGCACATAGAAGATATCCAGTTAAAATGTTGTTCATAAGTTTCCTTTTACAACTAATTGTAGGTTACTCCACATCATATTTTGTAAGGCACCTATTTATGCATTTCTTCTGGTTGTGTAAAGAAGCTAAAAGATCTTCTTACCTACAACTCCAGCGTGGTTTGTGCTGAAACATGCAAACAGACACAATAAAACACTCAATGAGCAGTACACTCGAGCTGTCATCCTCTCGACCTGCGATCTCACAACAATCAACTCTGCTAGAAGAAGATGCACCGAATTAGTCAGCCAGGGGGGACAGTGAAGCAGACAAAACTACACTGAAAAGAGATGTGCTGCTAAATCCCTGAAGATAAATTGCTGTCTAAAGATTTATAGATCCAAGGGAGTCTGGGTAACTCCAACACTGATGAAACTCACCTGTGTGTAGTTTTCTAGTAGCCTAATCTTGAAGACCTTGATTAGCTTTTTCAGGTGTGATTGATTAGGTTTGGAGCCCCGTTCAGGTCAGATGACATAAGGATGTTTGAGATACGCCTTGCCTCGCCTGAAACTTAGTCGAGAGTAGGTGGCTGAATTGAGAGGAGGAGTGAAAAAAGCGCAGGCATGCCGGACAGTTCTCATTTCTTGCTGTGGGTCTGAGACGTGCGAGATCAAAGACTGCTAAACACTTGAACAAACATATTTATCAAGTCTTTAATGTATTACTCATTTCATAATTAATAAAAAGTAACATTTATTATCCAGCTGTTGCCCTCAGGCAACATTGTACCTTTGTTGAACACAAGTACTACAAACCATCATATAAAGTTCTCATATCAAAACATTACAATCGGTGTTGTTTCAGGGTAAAACATTAACACTCACCATAACCTTATCCTAATATGAAGGCCTCAACAACAGCAAGATCAAACATGTGTAAGACCTCCCAGGCCGACCTAATGACCCGCATGAGGTCAGGGGGGCCTGACCCCCCCAGGGCCCGACGGAAGCACCCCAAAATCCGAGAATCCTTGAAGTAGCGCTGCCTTCACCCTGTGTGGTGCCCCTCTCCCGAGTCCCACAAATCCACTATTGTCTTATTACCCACTATAGTGGCCAAATGTCCCATTGACGACTCACAAGCCACAAGCCCACATCCCACGAACCCACTATTTGCCTGATTACCCACTATACTGGCCAAATGTCCTGTTGACCCCCCTGACCACTTACAAGCCACACGCACACGTCCCATGAACCCACTATTTGTCTGATTACCCACTATAGTGGCCAAATGTCTCATCAACCCCGGCTGACCACTCACAAGCCACACGCCCCCAACCCACTATTGTCTAATTACCCACTATAGTGGCCAAATGTCCCGTTGACTCCCTGACCACTCACAAGCCACACGCCCCGTCCCACGAACCAACTATTTGTCTGATTACCCACTAAAGTGGCCAAATGTCCTGTCGACCCCCGCTGACCACTCACAAGTCAAGCCCCCATCTCACAAACACAATATTTGTCCAATTACCCACTAGTGGCCAAATGTCTTGTCGAACCATGCTGAGATTTCAGATTGTAAAAAATGCAGATACATTTAAGTAGTTCAAACGCTTTTCCTTACAATTAAACTATACATGTATTAAAACCTAGGGTTTGAGTGCCTGGTATGGCCAGGTATATTCCATTTCGGTACAACGTTGCCTCTAGGCAACTTGCAGTTTTATGCAATTCAATTTATTTGATATATAAATGTAATATTTTTGAAGATACTTCTTTACTTAGCAATGAATATTAATATGATTTTTTTGTAGTTAATTATCTGGCTAGAATTTAGTGAAAAAATGCCCTTTTCAGTAGAGAAAATATTGAGCAAAGTGACATATGCTGAAAGGAACACAATGGACCCCTGTGGGTCATGTTACCACTCTTTTGCATTTTCATTGGTTAGTATTTGAGTTCCCCTCGACTTAGAGAGCGTTGACCAGTAAAATTGTATTTGTTTTTATTTAAAAAAAAAAAAAAAAAGAAGGTAAGACCGTTGCCTGGAGGCAACACCGTACCATAGAGGGTTAATTATTGTGAAGCACTTCGGCTAATAGCTGTTGCATTAAATGTGCTAAATAAGTGAGACTTTTCAGGCAAATGAATTGATTTCCATTTTTTATTTGTTAAACAGAGAAAACAATGGTAAAATGAAAACTTAACTGCATGCTTGGCTTTCTTTATGGCCAGGAGAACCCCCCTTAGAACCAGGACATTGGGCATTAGGGTGAGTTTTTTGACAGTTTTCAGAACATTCTGCAGGCTTTGCTGGTTCGGCCGCAGGCTTCACTGGAGGCTTTGCTGGTTCGGCCGCAGGCTTCACTGGAGGCTTTGCTGGTTCGGCTGCAGGCATCACTACAGGCTCTGGATGACTCCCTTTCGGGCCAGGGCATTGGGCATCAGGGTGAGTCTTTTGACAGTTTTCGTCACACACTGCAGGCTTCACTGGAGGCTTTGCTGGTTCGGCCACAGGCTTCACTAAAGGCTCTGGAAGACCCCCTTTAGAACCAGGACATTGGGCATCGAGGTGAGTCTTTTGACAGTTTTCAGCACATACTGCAGGCTTTGCTGGTTCGGCTGCAGGCATCACTACAGGCTCTGGATGACTCCCTTTCGGGCCAGGGCATTGGGCATCAGGGTGAGCCTTTTGACAGTTTTCGTCACACACTGCAGGCTTCACTAGAGGCTTTGCTGGTTCGGCCACAGGCTTCACTACAGGCTCTGGAAGACCCCCTTTAGAACCAGGACATTGGGCATCAGGATGAGTTTGACAGTTTTCAGCACATACTGCAGGCTTTGCTGGTTCGGCCACAGGCTTCGCTACAGGCTCTGGAAGACCCCCTTTAGAACCAGGACATTGGGCATTAGGGTGAGTCTTTTGACAGTTTTCAGCACATACTGCAGGCTTCACTGAAGGCTTTGCTGGTTCGGCTGCAGGCATCGCTACAGGTTCTGGAAGACCCCCCTTAGAACGAGGACATTGGGCATCAGGGTGAGTTTTTTGACAATTTTCAGCACATACTGGAGGCTTTGCTGGTTCGGCCTCAGGCTTCACGGGAGGCTTTGCTGGTTCGGCCGCAGGCATCGCTACAGGCTCTGGAAGACCCCCTTTAGAACCAGGACATTGGGCATCAGGGTGAGTTTTTTGACAGTTTTCAGCACATACTGGAGGCTTTGCTGGTTCGGCCACAGGCTTCACGGGAGGCTTTGCTGGTTCGGCCGCAGGCATCGCTACAGGCTCTGGAAGACCCCCCTTAGAACCAGGACATTGGGCATCAGGGTGAGTTTTTTGACAGTTTTCAGCACATACTGCAGGCTTTGCTGGTTCGGCCGCAGGTATCGCTACAGGCTCTGGAGGACCCCCCTTAGAACCAGGACATTGGGCATCAGGGTGAGTCTTTTGACAGTTGTCAGTACAAACTGCAGGCTTTCCTGGTTCAGCTGCAGACTTCACTGCATGGATTCAGATAGTCAGTTTTAGTGAGTCCATTTAGCGCGATGTAAAGCAAAAAAAAAAAAAAAAAAAACCCTCAAAGCATGAACAGTGACTTTTACTTACAGAAAGCATTGTATTTTAAGTATTATTCATCTGTTAAATTTGTAAAGCAAAACTGTACTTGAAACGGTGCCATCGGCTCAATACTTTTGACACACAACAATAAAATAAAGACCAACTGGTATAACGAGAAAGCCCACTAATAGATTAAAATGTAAATACCTGTATTTTGAGCCATACACGGACATCCACATCCATTGCTGCCACATTTCCCATGGTTGGGACAGTTACGGTCACAGGAACACATCTCAGCACAATTCCCTCCACCAGATTTCGTGCTTGGACTCGGTCCCGGCTTTGCTGTGATAGACATTGAAACGAAACACACAGTAAATGAGACTTTCAACATTTAGTGTTATGAAAAAAAAGTGGTCAAAGATCAGAACAGGTTTTACTTTATAGCTTCACATTTAGTTCCCATTGTCCTACAAAGCAGTCTCAATTACAAGTACATCCTCCACGGCACAACCGTCAACTTTACCAGACACTACAGGAGTGTGGTAATATTTTCAGCATTTGTAAGTCAAGTGTTTTGCAATGTGCGTCTCAAACTTGAAAATAGTCGTACATTTATCGGCTTCAAATCAAGTAGAAATACCATTTAGAGCTAAATGGTCAATTAGTTTCAAGACACAGAGTGCCGTTACAACCTGCATCGCTACTAGTGAGGTGTGTTAAGAAGCACAAAGCAGATAGAAGAGAACCAGTTAATAAGCTGTTCATAAGTTTACTTTTACATCATATTTTGTAAGGCTCTTATTTATACATTTCTTCAGGCTGTGTAAAGAAGCTAAAAATATCTTCTTACCTACAACTCCAGCGTGGTTTGTGCTCAAACATGCAAACAGACATAATAAAACAACACTCAACGGGCAGTACACTCGAGCTGTCATCCTCTTGACCTGCGATCTCACAACAATCAACTCTGCTAGAAGAAGATGCACCAAATTAGTCAGCCAGGGGGACAGTGAGGCACACAAAACTACACCGAAAAGATGTGTTGCTGAAGATAAATTGCTGTCTAAAGATTTTATAGATCCAAGGAAGTTCGGATAACTCCAACACTGATGAAACTCACCTGTGTGTAGCTTTCTAGTAGCCTAACGAAGACCTTGATTAGCTTGTTCAGGTGTGTTTGATTAGGTTTGGGGGAGTGGACCTCCTCGTTTCAATTCCAAAACTGTTTAAAAATACAACCTATAATATTCAATATTTTGCAAATTCGCTTCCACAAATTCAGTGGTTCAAATTCGACAGTAAATTCAACACTGACTACAATTCTGACTTTTATTTATCAGAATTGCGAGACATGAAGTCGCACTTGCGTAAAGTCAGAACTGGGAGATATAAAGTCAGAATTGCGTGATACTGCCGAGGTTGCTGTGGCCACTGACAATGTACTACAAGGTTTCTTTGACAACAGTGGATGTCTTATCATGCAGACAGACTGTAACTTACTGTATTGCTCTGAGCTTGTGCGTGTGACAGTGATTTGTGCGCATGTCAGTCAGCATGGCATTGCACGTCAAGTTCGTATAAAGAGCTTTATTCGGTCCACTCTGATTTTGGCCGCCTCCAGTCCAGTTTCTCAGATAGTTAAACCAGGTTTTAATCCAGCAACTAAAGATATTACCCAACTTCAAGTAAATGCACTACAAATCATTTAAAGTGATTTAAAAGGATACTTCACCTCTGGAGAGATGAATGTGTATTTAAAATGGGTCATTTATGTAGAAGAAATGTGAAATTATTTTTGAATTTTGGTGCTCTTAATTAGTGTTGATGTTTTATTAATTAATAAAAACTGACATTTAAAACATGTTTTGTCCCTTATCTCAAGAATCAGTGTAATACTTGTGGAACTAAAACAAATCTGATCACTTCACACTCATTTGAACTGACCTGAAGGAGCCATTTTCATTAAATGATATATTTGTCCATCAGGTGGCGTTCTGACATTGTAAGAAAGGAGATAAGCAAGAAGATGTGTGTATTGGTAGTTGAGAAGTACACGCTTTTTGATTGTGTTATTGTGTGTTATTTCATTATGTTTGATTGCTAAAGATGACGTTCATGATACAATATGGACAATCATGTGTGTGTGTGCAAGGTATGGACTAAATGGTATGGTAAAGAATGAGACACTAATTGGAGGCAATGTTTTTATTTTATTTGGAGCACAATAAAGAAAGACACTATTACCATTTTACATCTGTGTTTATGGATTCAATTTGTACTTGTCAAATACTTGCTCACTCCTGCAACACCAGTGATTTAGTGGAAAGCCATAACAGACCTATGACCCTCTGTGAACATAACTTTAAATGATCTAATGGATGTGGCTTTTGTGGTTCTAGAGCTCGGGTTCATGCTCATGTCATTTTGATTCCTGCCAGGAAAAAAAAATAGCTGATCTGATCATAGGTACAGTAATAGCTCACATTTTTTTTAAATAACCCACAGGTATCAATTAGCACAAACAGTGTGGGATTAGGTTTTTGTTTTTCCTCAAAAATACCTAAGCAATAAGGGTTTTAGTAAATACCATGAGTTGTGAAGAAGTTTAATAAACAACATCAGCACAGAAAAACTTATTTGCATAAAATAAAATCTGATATTTCAATAATGGGTTTTTCAGTGAGTCAGTTAATAGGGTCAATACTGATAGCAGGTTAGGTGCGAAAAAATGTAAAGGAAAACAAAGGTGTGGTCACACCTCTGAGAAGAAACCTGCTACGCTTCCTTATAACCATAACATAAAACCTTAGCTTCTAGTTCCTGGAATGTCAAGGGTTTTCCCTTCTGTATACGTGCTAATCAAACATGGATTTATGAATGTGTCAACGTTGTTCTATGACACAGTGATGTTGATGTATTTGATGTGGAGAAGGGCTTAAACTGTTAAATTGGCTATAAGTCAGCTGTAAAAGGGGTTTTCATTAGTCTTTAGATGTCAAGCACATTTAGGGGAGAGGGGTAAGATAAGCCATTAAAAAAAACGTGGTCATCAAGATAGAAAATTAGGAAAAAGTACAACAATATAAAGAGTCAGTAAATTGCACCATCTGGGTGTAAACTTAAACTATCTGAATCTGATTCAAACTCAATAAAACAGTGTATAGACTAGCCTCACAGAAATAAGAAAAATAGTTTATAATAAATATAACCTTGAAATGTTAAATATAAGCTTGAAATGTCCACCAACGAAAAAATAGAAATTTGAGAGCAAAAGCGGTAACGTTACCATCTGAAAATGTAATCATTTCATTTCTCTCTAAAGGTGCATCTACTTTACAGCGGAGATGTATGGAGATGTATTTGCAGCCTACACTGATTCAGAAAACACTAGTTTATTAATGATAAACAATTAAAATGCCTCCTTATTTTTTCAGACACATTTATTATCATTAGCCTAATTTTCTGTTGATTTGTGGACAGATGCATGCGCTTGAGCGCATATATCGTATTCATCCATGCACCCAATATTTAAAGCATAAATTCATATCGACTAATCGCTTAAATTAATGACTAGTCGACTAGAAAAATCTTTAGTCTACAGCAACTCTAATCAATAGCCTACATTTATAGTGGACATTATTTGATTAGTAATTATCCAGCTCTTTACATTAAATTAGTTGAGTTAGCATAACACAACAATGTAAAAAAATATTGTTGGTTTAACTTAAAAAAGTAAGTAACCTGGTTGCCCTAAAAATTTATTGAACTGGAAAAGGTGAGTTAATACAATGAACGAGAAATGATATGTTATCTGTACTAAATAAATTATTTAAGTTGATTTGACAAAAGAACAAATGTTGTGATTACTAGGCTATCACTGTAAAAAAATATTGTTGGTTTAACTTAAAAAAGTAAGTAACCTGGGTTGCCTTAAAATTTTAAGTTGATTGAAGTGGAAAAAGTGAGTTAATACAATGGAGATTCATTTAATCACCAGAAACTCAAAATAATAAGTCATCTCAACTAAATAAATTATTATAAAGTTGATTTGACAAAAGAAAATATGTTGTGATAACAAATCTTGAAAATATTTTGTTTTACAATGAAATAATAAATAAAGTTTAAATGAAGATGCTAACCTTTCGATATAGCATGCTTATTCCACCACACAAATGACTCTTTTTCAGGTGTATAATCCCTTATGGGAAGATTATATCTACTGTTAATGACGAAGATTGACATTTAGTTAATAAAAAAATAAAACATAAAAAGAATAACCAATTTATGCTCTGTTAGATGTGTTTTGACTACTTTTCGTTTAATCATGGTAGGCTAATAAAGATATATTAACAAAAAACTTCTTGTGTGTTAATATGATTTTTTTTTTTTAAAGTATAGAAGTAGGCTTATATAAAATATATTTTTAAAAAGGGCTTCACTGATAAATTTTGCCTGGGGTCCCACTCAGGGTAGGTGTGCCTCTGATTGAGGTCTGCTGTTTCCTTCAGCTATTTCAACGTATGATAAGGACGTGGCACTTACATGCGATTCCTTGCTCCAGCAACATTGTTGATGTAATAGCGGACTCTCCGGTTTGCGAAATTGCAGCGGGAGCGCGCACATGTTCCGCCTCTGACTGGAGATGTTATAAACAGAAAGAGCGCAACAGATCAGCAGTCAGTCATACATCAGAACAACAGCTGCAGACAACCCATCTACTACAGCAACCTATTACCTGATCAATATGCAGGAGCAAAGGCATCCTGTCAATATTCAGCTTGTTGGAGTGATGCAAAAAGAAGAAGCGAAGGTAAGACGTTATTTTATTTATTTACATTTTGCATGCAAGCTACATTACCGTTGTTTTGAATGAAATTCTCGATGATATTTGAGAATGTTCCAATATATTACAATTTTACATAAAATATATATTTTTTCTATAAAATATTTCGGTAGTCCTATTGTATAAAATTGTTTTAATGGTATATGTAGTTGGATAAATAATAACATAAAAATAATGTGGAATTACAATCAGCTCCATGAAATATTTAAAAGTAATTCACACTGAAAATATTTTTTTTATGTCAGTTAACCTAAAAATACCTATGCTTCATGTGTTGCTAGTTTATTCTTTAAATAATACGAATATAAGGCTAACACTTTACAATAAGATTAATTAATTAGCTTTTATTGATGTGTTAACTAACGTGAACTAACAATGAGCAACATTTGTTACAGTGTTTATTAATCTGGTAAAGTTAGTAAATAAAAATCCAGCTGTTCATTGTATGTTCATGTTAGTTCACAGCGGATTGACTAATGTAATCAAATGCAACCTTTAGTTTTAACAATGTCTTAGTAAATGCTGAAATTAAAATTAACTAACATTAAATTATGGCTAAGAAGCATTGATCATAGTTACCATTGTTAGTTATTAAAATTGGAATATGTCATTTTTAAGGTTCACATCAGATAGAAATAGGTATAGACTTATGTATGGTAGGTAATTCATTAAGTAGGCCTCCTTACCGAAATAAATACACAATAACATGCAGAATAATGTATAGTGAGAGCTTTGATGTAAAGAGAAGATCTGAAATTAATCTAATCACATTCTTCCCAGCTGTACATGACCACCGTTCTCTGGTCAGATCAAAATGAGATCACTGTGTACAGATCGCTCGAAGACTTCAAGACACTGCATGTAAGTCTCCATCATTTAATTCGAAAACAATTTGTGTGGCCTATTTTACTGTATAAATACTGTATATATGATGACTTTAGTCGAGTAGAATAACATAAGCATGCTTATTTCTGTAGAGGCAACTCAAGAAGAAATTCCCTCCTTCAAATCCCATTAAAAGGTCAACAAGGATTGTTCCCAAATTTAAAGGTAAATACTCTGCTAGTTTCCCCTTAAACAATGCAAATGCAAGTACTCGTTGTTGAGTAATGAATAACAAAAATGCATTTGCAGCTGCAAGAGTGCGTAAAAACATGCAGAAGTGGAGTCCCAGTAAGTCGGTGCTCAGACTGAAGACTCTGGACGAATACTGCCGTGAACTGCTGAAGAGCGATCCCCTTATCTGCCAGAGCCAGGAGCTCATCCAGTTCCTGCTTCCCAAATCCCAGGACCTCAATGCGGACTTTGCAAAAAACAGGTAAGCTAATACTGCAAAACAAGCAAAGCAGAAAATAAATACATTAAAAGATATTTATAGATTTTGTTTTGTTCTGCAGTATCGTGATCATGCCATCAGAGGCCACTCTGGAGAGTAGTAAAGTTGGAATGAACAATGGGGTTACTCAACCTTTTGTTACTGAAGCATACCGCTGCGTAGCTACTTACGAGACCAAGGACACCAAGAATCAACCCTTCAAGGTTGAAGTGGATGAGGTTTTGGATGTCCTCATAAAAGACCAAAATGGTGAGAACTCATTTGGCCGAACTACACAGAAGCAGGGAGTTTTCTAAGAACACTCTTCATTGTTTGCTGACCTTGTTGTTTTTGACTTTTATCAGGATGGTGGCTGGTGGAGAACGAAGCCAAACGTCTCGCCTGGTTTCCTGCCCCGTACCTACAGAGAGCCGAGATGGCTGACGACGGCCCGGATGTGATGGATGGCGAAAGTAAGAAATGGTTTAGTGGTTTCTAGTGTGTTCTGTCTAAGTTGATCTGGAAATAAAACCGGTTTTGCCGCAGTGTGGATGTTTCACATTCTTCCGTTTGCTCTGAATCAACATTTCTTTGGAAACCACAGTTTATATGACCTAATTATGCTTACACCACTAAGTCTCACTGAAAATGAATGAATCGTGGTCGCTTGCTTGTTGCAAATGACTGGGAATGCATCTTTACGTACTGGCTAAAAAAATAACCCTTGCGCAGGGGTGTCCTGAAGGCCAACATCCTGCAGTCTTTAGCTCCAATATGCCCTTAATGCTTTTTCCTTAAGGCTATGCCCTTAAAGTTTCTAAAGCCAAGTTAACACTACATGATTTTAAGCCCGATTTGCAAATCGTTGAGCTCGGCGGCAGGTCAGGGTGTTATCGCGTGCAAATCGCGGGGGATTAGCGAGCGATGAACGCTTGCATCTGTTAGTATGAAAGAGCCAACAACGCATCAAAGACGTTCACAGACGCGTCGCCGAGCCTAGAAAATTATCTAGCATGCTAGATATCCAGAGCTGTCACATGACTCAACCTCAGTGATGTCATGAGCTACAGCCAATCAGAGCAAGGCATGGGTTGAGGTCAGCGAGTAAATCAAAAAGTTTGCAGCGCTAGTTTCTGTCTGACGTACATATTCACATGTTGTTTTCTCCGTCTTCTTCACTGGGTATTGGCGCACGCTGTTTCACGTAATTTCCGGTTTGTTTTATCGCGTGATTTTTCGCTACAAAACATGGTTTGTAGACGAGATAGAATCCTTGAGTGAGTCGTCAACTGGCATAGTGTGTTACCTCCTGTTGCGGATCAATCACGTTGTGTCGTTTGGTGTGAACAGCTCAACAACTTGAACACTCCTGATATCACAGAGAGCAAGTCATGTAGTGTGAACCGCACAGTTCAGCCCGTAGGGTTGGGTGACCAACTGTCCTGTTTTCCGAGGACATGTCCTGTTTTCTTATAACAATATAACAATTTTCTATCCATACAGAGGAGGCATAACCTACTTTGAATGTATTGAAATTAATAAGGTATCTTTGGGTAAACTTTGAGTATCATTTGAGTACGCCCATCTGTTTGCCGGGCTGAGTGTCCTGGTTTTTGGTCATCAAAATATGGTCACCCTAGTAGTGTGAACTAGGCTTCCAAATCCCAAAACCTTGATTAGCTGTTTTATTAGGATTGGAGCTAATCTCATGGAAACTCTCTTGGAAACCCTCAATTGTTGACCAGGACATTCTTTAACAAATCTTATTATGTTTCCCTTTTTCAGGTGTTTTCTATGTTGCTGCCAAAAGTTTCAAAGCCACCAACAGTGATGAAATATCAGTCGAGATTGGGTCTGTGGTGGAGGTGTTACAGAAGTCTGACAATGGCTGGTGGATAGTAAGGTAAATCTCAATATTGTTTCCTCCTGAAAATGAGCAGATGTAACCAGCTGAAATAAACACCAGTAATCTAGCGGGCAGGAATGTTTTACCTGCTGGTGTGTTGTGTAGATGAAGCTTGGGGAAACTTGGCACTTGCTTGACATCCTAGTTTTTGCAGTTCATGGGGAGGCAAGGCAACGTCGGTCCTAGAGATCAGCTTTCTTATAGAGCAGGGTTCCCCAAACTTGGTCCTGGAGGGCCACTGTCCTTGTAGAGTTTAGCTCCAACCCTGATCAAACACACCTGAGCAAGCTAATCAAGATCTTCAGGATCAGTAGAAACTCAAAGGTAGGTGTGTTTGATCAGGGTTGGAGCTAAACTCTGCAGGGACAGTGGCCCTCCAAGACCGAGTTTGGGGAACCCTGTTGTAGAGTTTAGCGTCTACCCTTATCAAACACACCTGAGCAAGCTAATCAAGGTTTTCAGGATTACTAAGCCATTGAGTATTTTTTTTCAGGGTGGGAGCTAAACTCGGTGGCTCTCTCGGACCGATGTTGCCTTTGTTTCTTCCTTGTTAACTTCCACTGAATGAAACTGACCTACCCAGTACCCAATCCTCAACAATTAACAGCAATTTTTTCTCTATCCCCTCAGGTACAATCGAAAGGCAGGATTTGCACCATCCATGTACCTGCAACCGTACAATAACCCAAGGATTCGCATGATGCCCGCTCAGAGGGAGATGACCAGCTCCACTCTTGACTTAGCACGGCTTCAACACACTGGAGACAATTCCCTGCAGGCTTCTGACCGAAAGCTCAGCAGATCCCAGGGCAACCTGTATCTACTTCCAGGCAGCACCCTGGACCCTAGAGATAAGCTAATGTCACGTTCAATGGGTAGGCTGCCGGACGCTCGTATGACTTGGCTGACTCCATCAATCAAAGTGCAATTTGCAGAGAACGGTCAGCAAAGAAGTCTGAGTGAGGACAGCGAAGAGTTCAGCGATGAAAGCAGCTTCTCCGGCAGCGATTCGCTAAATCGTTCGGACGCAGAACAGCGGTTCCGCCGCAGTCGCACCCCTACGGTTGAGTCTTCTCGCAGCCTAAGCGTTGAAAGTGCCACAGAAGGCAAGATGACCAGCAGCCGATCAGACCCCAGTCTCAACAAGATGCCCTCCACCCCCAAGATGCCACCCAGACCCCACGCTCAGGAGATACTCCAACGCTGCACCACCGTTACACGCCAAAACCTGCAAAGAACCAGTTAGGTCACCTCACTGCAATGTCCAGTACTTAAGGTTACATGTTTGTGGAGAACAAGGGTTGGTTCATTACCAAAAACACTTGTGAGATAGTTTTGTGATTACTTGATGTACATATTAGAACTAAGTCTAGTTCTCATTCTTGGAACAGAATATTATGTATGTTACGAATAATAATCTACTGGAGATGCTACTCTTTGGATCAGGCACAGAAAATGTATTCTAATCTTCAACAGAATATTTATCCAAGATTTAGGTCTTTCTTAGTTATTGTTTTCTGAAGAACAAACCTTTCCATAGTGGAAAATATAACTTGTCCCTTTTATGCATTGCATATCTTGACATATTATACGTTGTACACTCTTGAGAGAATCTAATAAAATTGTTGTCCTAAAGTTGTCCTAGAGTTGTATTTTCTGCAGGGGTCATTGATTTCAAATCCTGCTCTTGGAGGATAGCCTTTTGCAGGGTTTAACTCAAATCGAGGCATTCAAGTTTACTTGAACATAACAGGCATGTGTGTTGGAGCAGGGTTGGAACTGAAAGTTACTTTTAATAATTACAAGTATATTATTATTATTATTATGGTTTTAAATCGGGGGTGTCTGCTCCTGGGGCCATTTTTCGTACAGTATGTGGATTACTCCGTTACCTGGATTTCACTGGTGGTAATTTGACATGATCCAGGATTGTTTGGTTCGCCGAAGCTGCTGCCATGGCAACAGGTCCGTAAACAAACCTGCTCGGAAATAGATACATTAGTTGTCGCCTTGGCTACGGCAGTTCATTTAGAATGAATGCGTCAATAGAGCCACCATCTTGGTACAGGGGAGCCCCTCCACTTTAATGCATCAGAGTCTAGCGAAAATAAAATCACCAAATATCATGATGAATGCGATTTTCTCTTTTTTTTTGGTTCATTCCAACAATCAGACATGTATTCATAATTGATTCCAGAATTTTTTTTAAACATTCTTCCAAGTTCAGATTTCATTCGTGTGAACATCATACACAGCACAAAAGTCCGCCGCCATCAATTAACTCGAAGTAAAGGCAAAGATAGCAGCGTTACCAAGCAACTTTCTAGGACCCCTGTTCCAAGATGGCGGCGGTTTTGACGCATGCTTAGAACCCCAAGGTGACGTCTAGTGTATATGTCTATGGGAAAAAGGCTTGTCGTTTTGGACGCTTGGCTATTTCCTCATAAAGGTCCAGAAATGCAAAGTTTTTCTTGAGGTGGCTTTTTCAATATCGTCTTGCCAAGCTGCCACCAGCCAATCGTTGCATAACCGATCATGGTTTCAAGTATCGATATATACTGCGCTTTCCAATGAACACAAGCAGTAATCCTGTTTACACCAGATAGTTTAATAAAATCGTTTAAAGAACCAAATTCACCAGAGAGCAGTTATCACAATTAGTAGTGAACACACCTAGCTTTTCAAGGCCTTCAGAAAACGTTCAGGCAAGTGTGTCGGAGCAACTCTTTAGGAGCAGAATTGGACACCCTTGGCTTCAGTTTTTTTTTGCATGCATATTTAAATAATCAAAGTAAATATTTAATATTTAAACTAAAAACTGCAAACCTGATTAGATAAGTCAGGCAGTCAAAACTGCAGTGTTTTAATCTGGCACAATGAGATAGAAGCTAAATCTCAGTGTAAATCTGGGTAAAGTTTTGCGTGACCAGGTGTGACTGATACAAGTCAAACGTTTTATTTGTTTCTTGGTTTCTGGCTTCCTGTAGCCGTGTTTCACAGCGAAATGTCATTGGTCAAAAATCCTGATCTGCACAATGGGACGTTTGAGTCGCTGCATTCTCTCAGAGAGAACAGACAAATCACTCGTCAGTGTAAACTCGGACATTAATGTAAAATGCAAACATCAAGATCAACTCAAGAGAGAGAGGTGTAGTTGCTATTCGATAAAGAAGGAAAAGAGTATTGCATAAAAGCTGCATCCTTGCTAGGCTGTGCGTCACACATGCGCAATGTGTATCCAACACTTGCAGCAATCTGGGATGCCCAACATTCAACACTGGATTAAGCAGTGCACACACACACACACACACACACACACAGCTCACTGTTTGCACAAGATACGGAACGTGTCAGAAAAAACTGATGCATGAACAATCCACGAAACCATTCAAAGGACTCAGTCCGCACTATTATAGCAAGAGTATGAAAGGTCATGTTTGTTTTGTGCTAGAAGATGTTTGTTTTAGAGCAGTGCTAGAAGTTCAGTAAGGCACAATGTCACATTTCACAGAAGGTGTATTCTGTGATGAACAAGTTGTGTGGAATGTGACATTGTCCATCACCACAGAAAACACTTACAACAAAGATAAAGTAAATTAAAGCTGCAAGCAGCATTTAGCGGGGTTCAAGCAGTTAAGGCCTTTCAGAGGAAAAACATTATTCAATAAAATTTTTATTTAGTAAGACCATTTACAGTTAATACTGGCAATTTACCATAAGAAATACATTTTTTTAGATTTGGCCAATGGCGGCCATGTTTTATGAGATACGCCAATGTCCTCATACACATACATGGGCCCTTGGACCAAGACACTGCATACCAATTTTTAAGTCAATCGTACTAATGGTCAGGTGGTTATATGTTTTTTTTTTCATTTTATAGCGCCACCTAGTGTTCAGTCATCGCAATTTTTTTACTGTGACCTCAAATTTAACTCTTACATATGTGTACCGAGTTTGGTGAAGATATCTCATTTACTTCTTAAGATATAGCCATTTTAGTAAAATAGGCTCCTCCCACAACGTTTATTCTGTGCCCCTAGCAACCGGAAAGAGAAATTTCAATGTTTTTTGATAATTATTAATTTTCAGTCTCCAGAGAACATTTCTGCAGTGGTTTGGTTCCGATCAGGTAAAAAACCAGGGACCAGTTTGCAAAAGTAGTTTTTCAACAAAATTCAAAATGGCGGAAAATCCATCATACCGGAAATGAAATCGGAGATATACGTTTTTTCGTGAGGTGACCAGCTTTCTAATGATATAAGACACTTGAGTGTACGACTTAGGGTCTAGGAGTTATGAGCAGTGTCGCACAATTGGTTGTTATAGCGCCACCTATGGGCCAAATTGGGCTCATAATTTGATAACCTCTCGTCAATTTTTGTACTACCATCTGACAAAGTTTCAGAGCTCCAGCACTTACGGTTTGGTCTGCACGATGCGTTTTATGGCAAAATGATAAAAAGAGTAAAAATGTCTAATGCTGCTGCTCCATCTAGTGGACAACAGTGCTAATATCATCTACACAAACTCATTCTTCAGACATTTTGAAAAGGATCCAAAGTAACTCAATTGTCACTTCAATAGATGATTCATGCTTCATGCTTACACACACACACACACACACACACACACACACACGTTTGGGACAGTTTATTTGTTATTTGGTCTATAAGCATATTCATTCACCTATTTATTTCTAATCTAATGATATAAAACTATGTTAAAACCAGTGACAACAGTGGTATTACAGCCTTTATATACAACCTCATTTTATTAATGTCTTTTATCTACAACAGAATGAGAGTGTTTAAATTACACATTTGTTTTAATTCAGGACATAATGTGAGAGTTGTCATATTAATAATTGACTAAATGTGATTGCAAATGTTAAAATAGTGAATTAATAAACTCATAGTATGAATTATAGTTGAGTAGTGTGACAATGACTATTTTGAACAGCAGAGGACAGTAAAACACCACTTATTGGCTTAATAGACCATCATATTGATATCATTTTCACATTTTAACTGTTATATAGGCATATTTTGTCCGATCTGTCTGAAAATGTTCATGATTATTTAATGTCTTTAATGTTTAATGTTCATATTTAATCTACACACACTCATTCTACAGATATTTTGAACTTCGGGATCCAATGTGACTCTATTGTCACTTCAATAGATGATTTTTGACTAAATCCTGGTTTTGCTGAGTCATTGGGCCAGTTGAAATGCATGTTCATGTGTTGAAGATTCAACGTTGATTTTCAATGTGATTCTGGTAATATAGTATAGCTATTTATCAAGTTAATAGCAATAAGCTGAAGATTCAGAACAACTGAAGTGATAAATTCTGACAAAATATGATTGTGTTGTAATAGTAATTGTTATTTAAGGGATTTTTTAGTGTCTTTGCAAAGCGCATGTGAAAAGACTATTAATGTGCAAAATAAGCAGCAGAGGGCAGTACAAGACCACTAATTGACTCACTCTATATCTTTATTTCAGCAATATTGAAATAATGCATGCTTTTGCACACACACACACACACACACACACACAAACATTTGGGATAGTTTATTTGTTATTTGGTCTATAAGCATATTCATTCCCATATTTCTGTGTAATCTAATGATATAAAACTATATTAAAACCAGTGCCAAAAGTGGTATTACAGCCTTCATAATACAATATGTCATGTTATTAATATCATTTATCTACAACAGGATGAGTGTGTAGACTACAAATTTTCAACTTCAGGCTCCAATGGGGCATTTGTCGTATTAATATTTGACTAAATGTGATTACAAATGTTAAAATAGTGATTTAATAAAGTCATAATATTAATTATAGTTGAGTAGTGTGACAATGACTATTTTGAACAGCAGAGGGCAGTAAAACACCACTTATTGGCTTAATATACAATCATTTTCACCTTTTTAGCTATTATATAGGCACATTTTGTCCAATCTGTCTGAAAAAAAAATCATGATTATTTTTACTAATGTGCAACATGTTCTCACTTGCATTTAAAGATGATCTGAGCATTCATTGAAGAGATATAGGCTTTTGAGGACAATCGGTCATTGTCACATATTGAAGTGACCCTATTATAGCCATCAAAATGTAGAAGTTCAACCTTTTCTAATAATTATTGCTCTACAGAGTCCAGATAATTGTACTTCACTGGTTTTGAAAGTTAAAATATTTAAATTAGATGATCTTAGATGGAACACACCATTTACAGTCAATAATGGCAATTTACCATAGAGAATACATTGTTTTTAACTTTTTTAACAGTTATAGCGCCACCTATAGTCCGATCTCCATGAAACTTTGCATGCTTGTTAATGATGTTATGACACATATGCTCATCAATTTTTGTGAAGTTTTGAGTTTTCCTTTATGATTTATAGGCCTTTGGGTGCATTTTTTTCACGCCCCCTTTTGTAAATTACCCTGTTATAACAAACAAAACGACAAAGTTCAACTTTTTTTGATAATTATTGATCTAGAGAGTCCAGAGAATTGTCCTAGACTGGTCTGGTTCCGATCGAGCAAAAAACCAGGGACTAGTTCGCAAAAGTAGGTTTTTAACATATTCATGAATATTTAACGAACGATTTGATTGACAGCAATGGTTCTATTGGCAAAGTTGTTCATCATGAGGAGATCTATCAAATGATATGCATTTTGTGGGGATGTGAGCAACACCACGTGATTACAGAGCCATAAAACTCGTTAGCACCAACTAGTGGCCGATTTCTTTCAAAATTCTTACAGACCTCTAGGGCCATGAGTTGAACGTGCCCAACGAGTTTCGTTCCGATCAGCCTTCGTTAACCTTGTTTCATAGGTGCTCAAACTTCAATAGCCGATGGCGGCCATGTTTTTTGAGATACACCAATGTCCTCATACACATACATGGGGCCTTGGACCAAGACACTGCATAGCAATTTTCACGTCAATCGGACTAACGGTCACATGGTTATAACCCTTTTTATGTTTTTTTCGTTTTATAGCGCCACCTAGCGTTCAATCGTCGCGATTTTTTTACTGTGACCTCAAATTGAACTCATACACATGTGTACCGAGTTTGGTGAAGATATCTCATTTACTTCTCGAGTTATAGCCATTTTAGTAAAATAGGCTCTTCCCACAAGGTTTATTTTGCGCCCCCTAGCGAACGGAAATAGAAATTTCAACATTTTTTTGATAATTATTGATCTTCAGACTCCAGAGAACATTTCTGCACTGGTTTGGTTCCGATCGGGCGAAAAACCAGGGACTAGTTCGCGAAAGTAGTTTTTCGACAAAATTCAAAATGGCGGAAAATCTATCGTGGCGGAAATGAAATCGGAGTTATACGTTTTGTTCGTCAGGTGACCAGCTTTCCAATGATATAAGACACTTCAGTGTACGACTTACGGTCTAGGAGTTATGAGCCGTTTCGCGCAATTGATTATTATAGCGCCACCTATGGGCCAATCGGGCTCATAATTTGATAACCTCTCCTCGATTTTTGTACTACCATCTGACAAAGTTTCAGAGCTCCAGCACTTACGGTTTGGTCTGCACGATGCGTTTTAGGGGAGAATAATAATAATAATAAAAATCTTTACAATTACAATAGGGTTTCAGCACTTCGTGCTTGAACCCCTAAATATTCAAAGTTTCAATGGGTTTTAATGCGTTTTTAGATTACTTTTTGGTAAATTATTTTGAATTTGATATGTAAAACTGTCCAATTCATCCAAAATTAGTGGTTTTAATTTGAATATTTATTTCTATTCTTAAATTTTGCTCATTAGCTTCCAAAAAAAGATTGTAATTCGATTAATGTGTAATTAACTTAAATCCAAGAAGGTGGTATAATTGTAAAACCCAACAAGTTAAGCGAACTCATTTCACTTGAGTAAACCGATTGCCTCAATTCAATTAAGTGTATAGAAATAATAGTAATGAGTACTCTGAACTTATTTTAATCAAGTCCACTAAAACAAAGATATTTCTTAATACACAATTAAACTTTACACTGCATTTAAATACTTCATATTAGGGCTGTGAAACGATTAATCGCGATTAATCGCATCCAAAATAAAAGTTTGTGTTTACATAATATATGTGAGTGCACTGTGTATAATTATTTTAGATATGTAAATACACACAAATGCTTGTATATATTTAAGAAATATTTTCATGTATATACAGTACATAGATTTATATAGAATTGATATTATATATAAATATAAATATTTTATATATAAATAATATTTTTTTTCTTAAATATACATGCATGTGTATGTATTTATATATATATACAAAATAATTATACACAGTGCACTCACATATATTATGTAAACACAAACTTTTATTTTGGATGCGATTAATCGTTTGACAGCCCTACTTTATATAGCTGAAACCTCACTATATGGAGTAAAAACAGTTCAAGAGATATGATCGTTATTTATTTGAAGGATAAAAAAATCCATTAAAAATTACATTTTGCATTTGGTGTGGTGATACAAACAGGAAACCGCTTTTTTTCAGCAACAATGTGTGGATGAATCCGAATATTCAGAAACGGTCCATTAATTCAATATACAGTACTGAATAAAATGGCTTGTGATTGACAGCTACAGCAGCCAATCATCTTATACTTGCTGTTTCGCAAAGGGCAGAACCTGTAAATGTGTTGGGCTGAGACTTGGTGGAAATTTCCATGACTTCATCTTCATCTTCGCTCTCGTCACTGGACACATGACCTCCCTCTGCGCCTCCATTCACCCCGTTGGGTTTCTTGAGGTTCACACGAGCACTTTTAGACGTGCTGACACCTTCATCGAGAAGCTCCACGCTGTTTTCTGAATCCTCCAAATCTTCCTCTTCCTCGTCCTCTTCCGGTTGCTGCTGAGATGCTCGAGTGTCCGTCATCTCCACTGGTTGCTTGTCTATGATGAATATGGACTGAGGACTGGTATCCACCTCATCCTCGTCTAAGTTCACACTAGAAAACAAAACAAGCAGACCAACTCTAAAACATGATTTATTGAAATGAACAACTGGGGATAAAAGTGTTTAAACTGCATTTGACATCTGAACGAAACATGATAAATACGATTTCACCATTAAATCCAGGAGAACCTCCTCAATAATCTGCATATTTTTGACCGACATAATTATTGCCTGCTGCCAGATATTTATCATGTTTTTTTTAAATCATAATCCAGTAAAAACAGAAATATTATTACAATTTAACCCCTTAACTGTCACTTGCCCGTATACGGGCAATCTAAGTTTACTTCACTATATTGCTATTAAATCCTAATCTAGTCATGACAAACTATATATCATTGGAAAGGTCTAAGACTCCTAAATAGATATTTTAGGTCTGTTTTTTTCTTACAAATTATGAATGAACAGTAATATATGAATTTATGACAAGAGTGCGCCTCAAAAAAAAATCGGCGTCATTACAGGAGTTTTTGACCTTTGCCACAAAAAGTCGAAACATACACTTTTAATAATTGAAACTTTGATTTTTTGTGCTAAAAGTTCATAAAACATAATTAGTATTTGTCAATGAAAAAAAAGATAGAATTATATTTTAGAAAGTAAAATTGAAATCTATTGAAATATAATTTTGTATTATTATATGTCACATTTTAGTAGTTATCATAAATTAGGTATCATTTTAAAGCTTACGAACTCAGAATTCATCCTGTGAAAACCGTTTTGAAATCGGACGTTGTGTTACCAAAGAAACGGTATTTTTTTATTAGGCCCCTCCCCTTTTCTTTCATTATTTATTATGAAATATATAATGCATATAAAACCTTTTCTAATCTTGACAAAACACATATTGTCTGAAAGGTCTGAGTCTCAAGGTTCCATATTTAGTGACAGAAGTGATATTTGGATAGAAATTTATTAATTTTTTTATGGGAAAAGGCATAAAATTAAATTCAATGGAATTCAATGGCACCCGATGGCTATTTTTGGTATTACGCCTAAACAAAATCTCATGGGAACTTAAATTTTTGTGATATCAACTTCAAATTTGGAACACAACTTGGTTAGATATATAGCTTTCATTTTATAGTAATTTTACAGTAAACATATTTTGTAAACTATTTATTTCATATTAAAAATATATATTAATAAAGTATATTTGATTTACTGTAAATTATAACTTCCATAACTTTTTCATACTTTTTACTTTTTGAAGTGGTTTCACTTTAGTAATAGTCTGCTGATTGTTTTCTTTAAAACAAGACCAACTTAGGTCTATATTCCAAAAGCATTCTTGAATTACAACCATTTAAGTTTGTATAGTGCATTTTAATGTCAATTATCAAAAAGGGGAGTGACAGGTGAAGTGTTAAAATAACTGTTTTCTATGTTAATATATTTTAAAACGTCCCGTGATCAAAGCTGAATTTTCAGCATCATTACTCCAGTCTTCAGTGTCACATGATCCTTCAGAAATCCCTCTAACATGAATAAGATGTTTAATGATTATCTAATAAGTGAGCGGAGTGTTTAATATTTGTTGAAAGAAAGTCTGGGCGATGAACGATGGTGATTTAAACCCACTTCCTGGAAGAGGAAAAATGAGCAGTGATTCTCGTCAGACACTCAATTCTAGAGAACTGTAGTCAGATCATCAAGGAAATAAACTAATACTCTATTGTTTTGCATTAAACTTCACTCTGATGATGTCTATTATGAAAAAACGTGTTGCTTACTGGTTTAAATCAGAGAATCTAGACAAGTCCCTGTTTTTGGGAGCATTTAAAACTAAAAATCGGCACATCTGTTTGCTTGGAAAAGTAAAAGTAAAAGTGAGAGAACAGGTCTTTTCTAACAAGATTGATCATTTTGATAATTCATACCCACGCACAAACATACAGGACTAGTTTTGTACCAAAGACTGAAACCAATATTTAGGGGTCATGATATGCATTTTTTTTTAAATTCTATAAAACTCTATATATTTTATTATGTTCTGTGATGTCCGCTTTTTTTTTTTTTACATCAAAAACCATTGTATTTTAAAACAGGCTATTTTCTATCCCATTTCTGATAATTGAGCTTATTTATTTATTTATTTACTTAGCACAGGGACAGTGCATATTCATAAACATTTCTGTCAATATACCAGAATTAGCCTAAAGACTATTTTTCATCTGCAGTCCCTAGACAGTTGGTAAGAGTCACCCTAAACAAACAAAAAAAAACAACAACAACAACAACAAAAAAAAAATTAAAATATATTTAGTAAAATATCTATTATGTTAGAGTATATACTCTAAACACATCAAAACAACAATCGGACAAACATCACGTAAAAACATGACAAACACAGCTTGGCTTAAGTGAAAGCTGTGTTTTGGACTAACAACAAAGTGTTGAGGATATTTGCACAGTACAATGCCCTCTTGTCTGTCAAAATCAAATTTCCTCAATTCATAACCTCAGTTTAACCTTGAGTATGAGCAATAACACTGATGCTTACCCATGCAAACTAACAATTTAATGAATGCACAACCAGGAAGTTTGGGAACTTGTTTTTACCTCTCTATGCCGCCTGTGATGCGCATTTTCTGCCACATGTAATCCAGAAACATCGAGGCCTGCAGGAGACGGCCAATCCGCTGCATGTGTCTCTCTGCGGGAAACATGATTCAAATGAACTGCATATGTGAATGGAGAGGTCAGAAGGCTCTCTGGCATGTCACGGTGTGTGTGTTTGGACAGAGCACCTGTGTACGGGATGAGGCCCTCTAGATGAGTGCGAGCCCCCTGGTATTGCAGCAACTCCTCAGGGCTCAGGTGTGTGAGCAGCACCCGCAGGATGGCCTGAGCGTCCAGACAGCTGCGCGCGTTCGTGTTCCACACCACACAGTAGCGCAGCACCGACTCTGAACACACACACACACACACACACACACACAACACACACAATCAGCTAAGGTGATCAGTGAACCCGATGACCTTCACTAGACAGGGCTCTAGAGTGCGACCAATTTGGTCGCAAATGCGACCAAAATTTGAAAAGGTGCGACCAAAATTTTTCCTAGGTCGCACCCGTGCACCTAACGTTCTCGCATGATCGCATCCGCTGACTCTCCCCAAACGAAAATGTTTTTCTCCTTGCACGTATAGTCAAATGCTCCGTTGCTGTGTGATACGAAATAAATTGCGACCTGAACGTGAACACCAGAGAATCAGTAACGGCAACCAGCAGCAGAAGAAACAGACGACGAAGAAAGTTTTAAAAATGTTGGCTACTTTTTATGGCTAGGTATATATTCTCATATTCAAAAACTAATTCTCATTTTACGAACCGGTTGGGCTATGCTGTGTTCAGTTGATGAATGAACGGAAGATTGTAGCGCGCAACGCGCATCCCGTCCAATACATCGCAATAATCTTTGTGCTTTGTTACTATTGATATGAAACAAAGTCTCAGATTTTAAATTAGGTCAGTTTTCTTATGAAATTCAAGAACTAAATAGTGTATTGACGCTGTGGCGTGAGATCGCTCTGACTCAGCTCAAGTGAAGCAGCAGCGCGGAGCACATATGAGCTTCTCTTCCGCCTTAATAAAACCATTTACAGCGTGAAATAAACATGAACGAGCATCTGAAAGTGTGTTAAAAGATAGAGTACAACTTAGCGAAATCCGTATCTTTCACATAGAATCGCTCAATCAGTGATTCATTTCAACCGCGTCAGTAAAAGGCGTGTAAACAATGTAATGTAACGTCACATTTACCTCAGAGAAAAAAAAAATCCAGTGACCGTAAACTCGTTAGCCAGCTAGAAAAATTAACTCTAGATCAGCATTTTGCCAAATACATGCACCATATTACATATTCATTATAATTTTTAACGTTTTTCAATATTTAATGCATGTTGTTTGAAAAAAAAAAAATCTGACAAGCTCTTATGTAGCCACCATTTAAATGTTTATATTTCATATTACATTATTATTATAAAAATAAATAATAGTGTAATTTAAGTGTTTGTGTACAAATCGGGTAATTTTTACCTTCAATATTATAGTAGGCTAATGAAGCATAGTGGGCTACAACTGACTCCCAGTTTACAGCATTAGTTGAGATTTGTTTTCCTTGAGAAAATTTGCCATGTATTGTACCTGATATCCAAAATAATCAATATTGAATCGAATTGTGAAATTGGTGTCAATACCCTGCCCTTACTTGAACAATGTAAAAACAGCACTTTAAATTTTTAATTTTTTTAAAGATTTATATTTTTATATACAATAGAATTGTGCTTAAAAAAACTACATCTTATTCTTTTTAAAAGCATTTACATAATATATATGAATATACGGAGCGTGATAAAAAGGTGACCTTGAAATTGTGGCGTTAAATGTGATGCGAGACGAAAAAAATTTGAGTGCACCTAAATTTTGTCCTGGTGCACCTAAATAAAAAAGTTAGGCGCACCAGTGCAACCAAGGCAAAAAGTTAGTCTGGAGCCCTGCTAGAGAACTGCACCGACACACGGAGCGTACCTTTTTGGTCCTGACGGAGTTTCAGGAGAGTCTTTTCCAGCTCCTGCATACCATCCTCCTGCTGCCGAATTTCTATGAAAGATTAAAGAAAATATGATTAAAACCCTTTGAAGTCCGCACTTTTTGTCGCTAGTAACCACACTCAATTTTTTTTTTTTTCAAAACATCCCATAATTTTTAAAATATCGGCCTCTACCAAATGGTTGAGATGTCACTTTATGGTAATCAAATGGTACAGGAATTCATACACATACTTTGCCATACTTTTTCATTGCCTATCATAATTTAGGATCAAAACCTTTTCTAATCTTGACAAAACATATTGTCAGAAAGGGCTGAGTCTCAAGGTTCCATATTTTGTAACAGAAGTGATATTTTGGACAGAAATGTATAAATTTGTTACAGGAGAATGCATTCAATTAAATTCAATGGAACTTTTTAATTTTAATTTAATTTAATTAAATTAAAATTTAACCAAATTAAATTTTTGGTATTATGCCTAAACAAAATCTCATGAGAACTTCAATTTTTGTGATCTCAACTTCAAATTTGGAACACAACTTGGTTAGATACATATAGCTTTGATTTTATAGTAATTTTATAGGAAAAAAATATTTTGTAAAATACATAGAGATGGAGATGGCTCAATCAATTTGAGTAAAGTTAGGTACTCCTATCAATAAAATATTGTGACTCAAAATGTGTCTGTTAAAGGGTTAATTGTGTGTGTGTGGTGTAGGTTGGGATGTGTGTGTGTGTGTGTGGGGCATAGACTGTAAAAAAAGATGGACGACGCCCCCTCGCTCTTTTCCATCAGAGAGAACTGAGGCCGCCAGTGTCTCGATATGGCGCTGACATCTCGAACTTGCGTCTGCGCACTTGCGTGTTTGGGGACCAGTCATGCGCAGTCGTGAGCAGGAAGTAAAGCCGCGAAATCAAGGCCCCGCCCTCATTCTCGCTGAATCAAACGCAAGCACACGCCCCGCACTTTCATTAAGTTGCCTCTGTCTGCTTCGTTCCTGTCCAATGATGTCTGCCGATTGCAGAACCTTGTTAAAATAAGGTAAATACAACTACTAACCACATAATCAACATTATTAAAAAACGTTCGCTGGTGCTTCAGTGACTACCTCGCACAGAGAACCTGTCAATCACAGCTGTCAATCATGATGTCAGCGCACCGTTATTTTATCATCACATAACTAACTAAAAACAGACTTATTTTAAAAACGAACACTTGAAATTACATAAACGTGATAGAAACTACAGTAAATGACAGAAACTATCTTTGGAAAAAGGATATGTGAAGTGTAATTTAATTGTTTAGTTGGTCTCGCGTCCCATTGAATAACATGGGGAGGCGGGGATTATGAGCTATACTAGGTCCAGTCACAGGGGGGCGATCGAGACGTTTTGGCTTCACTTTTGAGGGCTGGTGCGGCACGCTTGGTGTGGGGGTCTTTTGGTACCTCAAATCGATTCCTGAGGTCACGATTCAATTAAACATTGATTCTCGATTTTTGACTACTAGGTCTAGAAAAAAGAAATCTCACTGAATTCAAACTTTTTCTTCCCATTTTAGTCAATCTAATATTATAAAACAAATGTGATTTAAGCTGACTGAAAATCATTACATGCACGGACAGTCTTCTTTAATAAAGCAAGCCCTGAGACAAACAGAAAAACTAAATTCTTTTGGCGCTTTTCCATTGCATGGTACGGTACGGTTCCGTACGGCACGCTTCGACGCTTTTCCAGTGCATGGTACGTTTTAACTCGGCTCACTTATGGCGCATTTCCACTGCATGGTACGGCTTGCTTCGGATCACGTTAAATAGTACCTGGTCTGTTGAGGTACCAAGCGTACTGGTACTAAAATGTGACGTGAAACACTGCAGATCACTGATTGGTCAGACAGAATCGTCACGACCAGAGACATTGTATTTGCAACACGAGAAACCAAACCGCTAGATTTAAAAAGCCAGTAACAGCCACGACTGCTTTTAACCTAATCCCACACACTTTAAAGGAGCTGTATGTAAGATTGTGGCCAAAACTGGTACTGCAATCAGTTCAAATTACTGTAGAGCGGTGTATCCCCTCCCCCTCACCCCTGACTCGAGGTTGACAGATAAATTTCTTACATACAGCTCCTTTAAAGCGGTACTAACTGCAGTGGAAAAGCAACCGAGCAAAAGCGAACTGAGCCGTGCCGTGCAGAGTCGTAAATATGATCAAAATGGCTGTAAAAAAATAAATCTGCATTGTTTATCCTTTTGATCTTTCATTGAAAAAAATTGCAAAAACCTAACCTTTCAGTGATGCATCAAATACATCAAAAATAATATATAAATAACTACTGTTAAGTAAGTTGTGCATTAATTCAGTAAACAAACTGATATTAGTCAAATCTAAACAATCCATTGTCATAAAATGTACATTTGAAGAGTTCAGATGCGAAAGCCTCTAATTTCAAAGTTTCAAAATTTCAAATTTTATATAATTTCAATTTTGTAATTTCAAAATTTCAAAGTGCCACTTGAAATTTTCTTCTAAAATGATCATTTTTATCAAGCTTGTATATTTAAGTTCAGTAATTTCACTTAAATGGCAATGAAGATTACCTATTAATTGTCATTTAAGTGAAATTACTGAACTTAAATATACAAGCTTGACAAAAACGGTCATTTTAGTAGAAAATTTCAAATGGCATTTAGAGGCTTTTGCATCTGAACTCTTCATTTCTAGTATACATTTCTTATAATCTTCAAAATCATTCCCCTTTAAACATGATAAAAACTTTCAGCTGGATAAAAAAAAACCGGTTCGCTTTTTTACCTTGAAATCACGTGATTCAATTCACGTCTTCTGATTGGTTTGTGAACATTTGCTGGCGAAGGAAAGACTGCGTGTGGAGACTGTTCACTCAACATGTTTTTTTTCTGCATTCATTTGAAATATAAATCTTACATAATAATAGTGACAGACATCTTAGGTTTAACCAGTTCAGCCAAAAAGAGCAACGCTGGAATTTCTAAAGGAAGTGTTGTTCAATATTAGACAATGAGTAATAATACACCAAGCATCACCTTACACTCATAAACCATCATATAAAAATAGCCAGTGTTTGAGTTATGGCATTCAGGAAATAAAGCGGTGGAGCGTCTCGGAGATTCTTGTTCATGGAGCATAACCTGATTATCCAAACAATCAGAGTGGCCGTTTAAAATAAATGCTTTTGGAAAGTAAAGCTGGCAGGTCGGCTCAATGCAGGCAAACAAAAGAGAAAGTACCTCTGATGACTCGTAAGGCAGTGTGCGGCTGATCCAGAGAGATGGCGATACCCAGAGCCTTCAGGTACTTCTTCTCATGAAGTAAATTTGACAGTTCCTGCTGCCTAAGAAGATGCCACAAAATCCATACGCGCTCAGACGGATATTTTGTATTGGAATGACAGACAATAATAAGCAATACGTTCCAAAAGAGTATCGGTTCATCCCAAAATGAAAATCATTTACTCTCCAAACCCTTTCATTCCTCTTGGGAAGCACTGAGATATTTTAGTGAATCAGACGTAAGGTCCATCCAGGCCAAATTTTGATGTTTCAAAAAGGTTTTATAAGGAGATGAATCGTGTAGTTTCATCCACTTAAGATTTTGCTCTCATGGCAAGAAAGCAAGTTTGATCTGTTGTTCGCTGATCGATGTTTATATTAGGGCTGTCAAAATCGCGATTAATCGCATCCAAAATAAAAGTTTGCGTTTACATAATATAGACCATTTCAAAAGATGTAAACAACACTGGTCCAGAAGCACTTCCTGTTTCAGTTTGTAACTTTTCTTTATTTCACATGTAAAGAAAACTTCTTAAAGATGTTTGTTTAACTTTTTGATTCAGTTTTAAATGTTCTGTTGGTTGTATTTTATCCCAGCTTTTATGTAGTGTTAAAAAACTGAAACAGGAAGTGCTTCTCGACCAGTGTTGTTTACATCTTTTGAAATGGTCTATATGTGGGTGCACTGTGTATAATTATTATATATATATATATGAATACACACACATGCTTGTATATATTTAAGAAATATTTTCATGTATATTCTGTATATAGATTTATGTATAATTTATATTATATATAAATTAGGGCTGTCAAAACGATTAATCACGATTAATCGCATCCAAAATAAAAGTTTGTGTTTACATAATATATGTGGGGGCACTGTGTATAATTATTATATATATATATATATATATATATATATACACACACATGCTTGTATATATTTAAGAAATATTTTCATGTATATTCTGTAAATAGATTTATATATAATTTATATTATATAGAAATATAAATATTTTATATATAAATAATATTTTTTTCTTAAATATACATGCACGTGTGGTTTTTTTATATATATATATACAAAATAATTATACACAGTGCCCCCACATATATTATGTAAACACAAACTTTTATTTTGGATGCGATTAATCGCGATTAATCGTTTTGACAGCCCTAATATAAATATTTTATATATAAATAATATTTTTTTCTTAAATATACATGCACGTGTGTTTTTTATATATATATATACAAAATAATTATACACAGTGCCCCCACATATATTATGTAAACACAAACTTTTATTTTGGATGCGATTAATCGCGATTAATCGTTTTGAGGGCCCTAGTTTATATGTGAATAAAATCCTAAATTAAATCTGTTTATCATATAAAGTGATCAAGTCTCTTCAGAAGTTTTGCATTAAAATGAGATAGAGAGAGTGTTTGTTAAAAAAAAACATCTCTTTTGTTTAATTATTATTGAAAATCCAAATATGTTTAGAGAGAAATATCTCAGGTTTTATTAAAAACATCTTCAGTTGTGTTTGAAATCACAATGAATGGAAATCCCGCTGGTTTGGAACGACATTGAGTAAATGACAATTTTTATTTTTGGATATGGACTATAACTCTCATAGAACTCCACTAATAACTAATATAAGCGTATCAGAATGGAATCAGTGATGTGTGTAAGCTGATAAGCAGTCGTGTGTCAAACAAAGAACGAAACAAATCAGGTAAACCAATAAAAAGCTTTAAGGGTTCAAGAAACGACGTTTTATCACTTGCCAAAACCAATCCTGTTGTTGAAACAAAACATTATGACATTTATCCTTGTTTATCCAATCTTTCTGCCTGACCGCATTAGTTTGTTACATATAGCAGGCAGTGACTTACTTAAGGACTTGCTCTTCTTGTTTGGCCTGCTCCTCCGCCAGCTCCACTTTAGTCACGTCCTAACCAGAAAACAAACAATTGCATCAATACTGGCCAGTATAGCATACGCATAGACAACTGAAAAAAATACACATCAAGCATGAAATCATTATAGTATAGTGAGTTTTTGGAAACTTGATAGTCTAGATGACATCCAGTTTCACATAGTTATAGGTAGAGCAGCTTGCTAATTATAATAAGGAATTATAGGTTTGGCCACATATTGTGCGTTAAATAAGAATGGTGTATTATTTACTCCTCCAGTTGGTGACGCAAGCACTCATGACTCAATAAACAATTAACAATCAAAAAACAACGTCCTCAGGAATTGTGTTGTCAAAAATATTGATATTTCAATATGTATCGATACTGAAACTGTTTCCAAAAATATTTTTTTTGCAGTATCTATACACCGATACAAGCTGTGCGCTCTCGCGTGACACACCGCCTCCTCTTACTCACTCTGGTAGAATAGTGCTTATATTGCCCATGATTTTAGTCATTGCCGAAGGTTCTCACCAAAAGCATGTGCCACACTGATCTATATAAGAGTCGCGCACATAAAGCCGCCTCTAAAAACAAGGTGATATATATTTCGTGGCTTATTGCACTTAAATGGTAGCCTCGCGAGACCATCCTGATCTCGCAAGCTTTCAAGGTTTCACTCGCAGATCAGTCTGGATACTTTCCGTTAAAGAAAATTTGGGAGCAGTTCACCAAACGAACGTCCAATCAGCGTTGGCTTTGAGGCGGGTTGAGGTGTGACGCAACGAGAAGCGCGACAGTTCAGTCTAAAGAACATGACGGCTTCAGCGGATGAAACTAGCATCAGCGTGGCTATCGAGCAAGTTTTATCGGAATTACAGAGTATTTCTTCACTGAAAGAAGAGCAAAACACTGCTCTGGAGGCTTTTCTCAGAGGAAAAGATGTTTTTGCTCTTCTCCCGACTGGTTTCGGCAAGAGTTACGGTACGTCATATGCTTCGTTGATCTGATTGGTTGATTTGGCCCGTCTATCACCAACATAGGCCAATCAGCTAACCAGTATTTTCACCCCTTACCAAAATTACTTCAACGGAAGGTTTCCAGATGGATATGCGGAGCAAATCCATCTGGCGGAGTCAGGTTACTTAAATGGTAGCCTGGATGCCAGCCCGAACTCCGCCCACAACATTTTTGGACGGTAAGTTCGGTCTGGACTCGATCCATTGAGGAGAAATTATGAACGGTTCAGAAATCATCGGGCCAATCAAATTGCCAGGGCGGGCTTTATACGATGATTGACAGGTGGTCTTCAGTAACGTAATCCTCACGTCGTCAAAGAGCGCTTGTCAAAGATGAGTGCAGCTGGAGAATTGAGATGTATAGATTCCGCTGTCGCGTCTTTTGTAAAATAAATCGACAGCGCATTCATTTTAATAAACAAACAGAGAACTGCAATCAAGGCATTTGTCGATCGGAAATATATTTTTGGCGTCCTTCCTACATGATTCGGGAAAAGTGTAACTTATCAGCTGGCTCTGACGGTCGCTAAGAATATGGGACGTAATGAAAAGCCTGTGGTCGTTGTGGTTTCTCCTTTGGTGGCACTCATGGAGAAGTAAGTAAAAGAAGTAACACTCGTTATTTAACTTCTAAAATAAATAAAGTAGGCTACGTTCTGTATTTGAAAACTGCGCTATGCAAAGGAGTTGACTTATGCGTTGCTCTGATTGGTTGGTAGGTCTACCGACTATCCAATCGCGTGCAGAGGGTTTTTTTTTCCTGGTTCGGTTACGACACGCCTCATAATCAAAGCCCTATGGAGGAGTTTCAGACTGATCTTCTCTCTTGAAAATGAGTATGGTGAAGTCAGGCTACTTAAATGGTCAAATACAAACAAAATCATGGGAAAATGGTCATCTTGCCAAGTATTTAGGTAAACATTTGAGAGAAAACACATATTGTGTAACAGTGCAAATCAGTGACGTTCACAAGTACATATACATGCATGATTTAATGTTTGGGCATTGATTCTAGTCATCCTTAGTCATCCTGAGTATTGTTGTTACAATACTGGAATATCCAACTTCGATACGATACCTTAAAAAAAATTAGCACTGTTAATATCACTGTTAATCCACTGCATACTGGAACACTCTGATATATTCAGCTATTAACAAGGCACATAAAGGGAACAAACTTTATGAAATAACTTTTCTGCTGATGTAGCAAATAATATCATAAGTCTATTCATATCAGATGGATGAATCAAGTTCCCCTGAACGATATATATATATATATATATATATATATATATATATATATATATATTAGGGCTGTCAAACGATTAATCGCATCCAAAATAAAATATTGTGTTTACATAATATATGTGAGGGCACTGTGTATAATTATTATATATATATAAATACACACACGTGCTTGTATATATTTAAGTTTTTTTTATGTATATGCTGAATATAGATTTATATGTAATTTATATTACATATAAATATAAATAATTTATATATAAATAATATTTTTCTCTTAAATATACATGCATGTGTGTGTATTTATTTATATTCAAAGTAATTATACACAGCACACACACATATATTATGTAAACACAAACTTTTATTTTGGACTTTTATTCGCGATTAATCATTTGACAGCCCTAATATACACACACACACACACACACACACACACACATATATATATATATATATATATATATATATATATATATATATATATATACACATACATGCATACACATACATTCAATATTTGGCTTCACTGAAAAATACACTACGGTTCAAAGTTTTGGGGTCTGTGAATTTTTTTTTTTTGGCAGAAGTCTCACCATTGATTGACCACAGATTATTTATTTGATCAAACACAGTAAAATTGTGAATATATTTTTAAATGCAATTAATTCCTGTGATCAAAGCTGTATTTTCAGCATCATTACTCCAGTCTTCAGTGTCACATGATCTTTCAAAAATCACTCTAATTATGATTTGATGCTCAAGAAACATTTCTGAATATTATCAATGTTGAAAACGGGTGTGCAGCTTCATATTATTGTGGAGAAACAGTGACACATTTTTTCCAGGGTTCTTTGAACGGTAATATATGTAACTTAAGAAGATCAATGTAAATGCTAGAGATTTCTGCTGCTTCATCATGATTGTGTTGAACAGTAGTACATAATACTCCAGAAATAATGAACTGGAGCATATTCGCCATTCATCATGATCAGTGTCAGTGCAAAACAATGGGCTTTTTTCACAGTACGGGAAACTGACTGCAGTTCGCATTCGATTTCATGTTAGTGTTTTATCACCCCGCTGAAAGCGTCAGGTGGACTGACCTTCCACAGTGTGATGGTGGAGTCAGCTGATCCAGACACCATCAGCTCGTCACTGCTGCTGCCATGCAGAGCCCACACTTTGTCCTGGTGAGCATCGAATGTTTTCACACACTCGTTCGTCTTTATGGTCCACAACTTCACAAGTCCATCAGATCCACTGAAGAATGACAGAGAAATAGAGTCGGCACATGTTTGGACTATGAACCACAAGCACAAAAAAGATGTAAACATCATGAAATCTGTGCAAATATTCTCATTAATATGAACGTGAAAGTTTATTTAGTTAAAAAGTGCATGCAAACCTTTTGGATGTAAGAGATAGAAGATAACCTACCTAGACACTATTTGAGTTCCTCGACTGACAAATATGATCTTTAGCACAGATGCATCATGTCCCTCAAACGTCTGCAAAAATAAAACAGAACATCAATATGTATGCTTCCATCCACCAATTTGCATGCGAATTTTGGGATATCACAAAATATCACTGAATGGAAAAGCCAAGATGTGTTAATGTTGCGCTTAGGGCTGTGCAAAAATTAATTGCGATTAATCGCATCCAAAATAAAAGTCTGTGTTTACATAATATATTTGTGTGTGCTCTATATAATTATTTTCTATATATATAACTACACACACATGCATGTATATATATTTAAGAAAATGTGTTATTCATATATAAAGTATTTATATTTATATAATATAGATTATGTATTTATATACATATACAGAATTTAAGCGCAAATAATTCTTAAATATATACATGCATGCATAGGTATTTATATATACAAAATAATTATACACAGCACACACAAATCGCAATCAACCTAGACACTATATTAAACTAAAATACTGCATTAATAATTTTTTTTTAAAAATATTTAGAAAACAAAATGTATATATATATATATATTTCATGGCAAAAATAGACCATAAATATTGCATAAATATTAATAAATTTAATCAAATTGTCTCAAAATACTAAATTAAAAAGAATAAATATTATAGAACAAAAATAAATTGCATTGGTTTTACTGGGATGGAAGAAGTTTCATTTTTAGGCCTCCGGGCACTTCTGACCGGGAAGGCCCAGGACGTGACTCATAAAGTAAGCCCATAAGAGGGTTAAACCTGAAAGTGTGAGTTACCTTGAGGCAGCTGAAGTCTTGGAGGCTCCAGATCTTGATGGAGCCGTCGGCTGAGGCTGTGGCCAGGACCTGGTCCACCGGAGAGAACTGAACACACCAAATACCTCGAGCATGACCTCTGAAGACGCCTAGCAGACTCATGTCAGCCAGAGACCAGAGTTTAGCAGTGCGATCCTGAGAGCCGGAGGCCAGCAGTTTGTCATTGGGAGAGATGGTCACACTGTTCACATCCTTCAGCAATATTACAGGAGACAAAAACACAAAATGACAATTATGTGTGAAGCATATTATATATATAAATATATATATATATATATAAATATATATATATATATATATATATATATATATATATATATATATATATATATATATATATATATATATATATATTTACACTACCAGTCAAAAGTTTTAGATCGGTAAGATTTTTTATGTTTTTAAAAGAAGTCTCTTCTGCTCACCAAGGCTGCAATTATTTGATAAAAAATACAAAAAAAAAATCAGTAATATTGTGAAATATTATTACAATTTAAAACACCGGTTTTCTATGTGAATATTTAGTGAAGTGTAATTTATTCCTGTGATCAAAGCTGAATTTACAGCATCATTACTCCAGTTTTCAGTGTCACATGATCCTACAGAAATTATTATAATATGATGCTCAAGAAACATTTATAATTATTATCCATGTTGAAAACAGTTTTTACATTTTTATTTCAGGATTCTTTGATGAATAGAAAGTTCAAAAAAAAAGAATTGATCTGAAATGGAAAGCTTTTGTAACATTAATCACTACCATTCAAAAGTTTGGGGTCAGTAAGAATTTATTTCATTTTTTGGGGAAAGAAATTAGAAAATACTTTTATTCATCAAGGATGAGTTAAATTGATCAAAAGTTACAGTAAAGACATTTATAATGTTAGAAAAGATTATATTTTAAATAAATGCTGTTCTTTGAACTTTCTATTCATCGCAGAATTTTTTTTTGGGGGGGGGAATTGTACACGACTGTTTTCTACATTGAAAATAATAATTTACGTTTTTTGAACATAAAATAATATTAGAATGATTTCTGAAGGATCATGTGACACTGAAAACTGATGTGTAATCAGCAACAGTAATGATGTTGAAAATTCAGCTTTCAAATTACACTTTAAAACATATTAAAATAAAAAACAGTCATTTTAAATTGTCATAATATTTCACAAACTTTTGTATTAATTTCTGTAGGATCAAGTGACACTGAAGACTGAAAATTCAGCTTTGATCACAGGAATAAATTACACTTCACTAAATATTCACAAAGAAAACCACTGTTTTAAATTGTAATAATATTTTACAATATTACAGTTTTTTTTTGTATTTTTTATCAAATAAAGCTGCCTTGGTGAGCAGAAGAGACTTCATTTAAATAAATAAAAAAATCTTACTGATCTAAAACTTTTGACCGGTAGTGTATATATATATAAATTATGGTTACACAATAAGAATGTGCAATCAACTCTTATTTTAACACATTGTTTTCACACAATGGACACAAGAAATGTCAAAAGAAAAAAAAGAAGATGACAGATTTGCAAAACAAATTCCTTGAGTGAGCTTGAACGTGACAAGGGCAAACACCCACCTTGTCATGAGCTTTCTCTGTGAGTCTTGCCGTCATCAAGGCCGGTTCACATCCCACGGCGGGCAGAGGGTCAGGCAGTTCCCACACCTTAATAGTGCAGTCCTGACTGCCCGAAACCAGGAAGACTTTCTTTAACCTGCATACAGGAACAGTGAAACAGGTGTACGAGTTAGAACAACTCAAACACTTATTTGCACAGTAGTGTTGACAAAAGCATAGACTAAATTTGAAAAAAATGCTACTATGCCAGCATTTCCCTCTAGCATTTTGAGCGCTGTTAAACGGATTCTTAAACACCTCTGATTGGCCGTTGCGTTCAAGCACGGGTGTAATGAAATGGATAGTTCTGTTTTTTAAAGGGATAGTTCACTCAAATTTCTCTCATCAATTTCTCACCCTGATGCCGTCCCTGTTGTGTATGGCTTTCTTTCATTAGATCAACACAAACAAAGATTTTCAAGAAAATAAGCCATCTCTGTGAGTCCATTTAATGCAAGTGAATGGCCGCCGCTCGGTTGAAGCTTGAAAAACCAAACGCAGCGATAGATTATTTTCCTAAAAAGAAAGTCATGTATATGAATTTTTGGGTGAACCATCCCTTCAAATCTGATTGGAGGGATCATATTCTAAGGTGTTGTAAAATAGCAAACAAGTGCGGCATAGCTCGACAACCCTAAAAAATTCATTGAAGGAGTAGTTCACCTTAAAAAAAATAACTTTTGCTGATAATTTACTCACCCCCATGTCATCCAAGATGTCCATGTTTTTTTTCTTTCTTCAGTCGAAAAGAAATGAAGGTTTCTGATGAAAACATTCCAGGATTTTCTCCATATATTGGACTTCAATGGGAACCAAACGGTTCAAGGTCCAAATGAGAGTTTCAGTGCCGCTTCAAAGGACTTTAAACGATTCCAGACGATGAATAAGGGTCTTATCGAGGACCCTTCGAGTCATGACTCGAAAAAAGATTAGTTAATTTTGATAAACGAGTTTGAACAGGAGAGTCACGAACGCCCATCACAGAATGGGCTTATAAAATTTAAACTTATTTATTTATTAAATGAGCGATCGTTTCGCTTGATAAGACCCTTATTTTTCGTCTGTTGTCATTTAACAGTCCCTCCAGGATTTCACGATTTTTTTTGTGTGATTTTTGCGATCAAAATGACTGATTTTGTGGTGCTAATTTCCAAAAATTTGTGAAAAAATATGTGATTTATATATAACATTTACCATAACAGTATTCAATCCTTCCAGAAAAACCCTGAGTTTTTTTGTGATTGTTGCGGGCAAAAATCCTTGATTACACCACCCGTTTTCTTTAAAAATGCGATGGAATATGCGGGATATTTATGCAATTTTATGCGATGAAATTGCAGGAATTTGCAAAAATTGCGGTTTGAGGAAAAAGAGAAAAAAAGTGATTCCCCCAACATCCTGTTCTCAGGCTAATGTAAGAGTCATTTCTTATTACTTCCTTTGATAAGCAAGCATACTACATCATAGAAAGTGCTGGGAATATTTAATTTCTCATCTTGTTTTATTTCAGACTGTAACGAGTGTAAATAAGGTGTGGCCCCTTTAAGAGCTGCGCACTCCCTGTTGAAATCTCTGGAGTGTTATATGTGCGCCTCGAACACCCCATGTGTGCGGGTCATTTCTGTTTGATGCTACTTCTTTTATCTTATGTTGTTCATCAAATAACAATGTGACGGTAGAACGTGTGACAGACAGTTATATGAGTTCGATTTGTGAGATGTCAATCGCCTCCATGAGTCTGTCTGGCCTCTGCAATAACTTCAGCTGTGAGCTGTCCCGTCGCGTAATTGCGTCACTTCATAACGTTCCCATGGAAACAGGGGGAAATGGCTGCTCTTGTGTGAAGCAAACGCAACTTTTTTCAACTTTCTGCTAAGATACAAGTGAGTTTTTTTGCAACGAAAATGCGAGGATTATGAAATTATGCAAACCCCGCATGTTTTGCACGGAAATCGGCAATTTATGCGTCGAAAGTGTGGCGTATTTGAAAAAAAATTCGGCCCCCTAATAAATATGCGGACTTTGGCTGATTTTGCATTGAATTCAGCGATCGCATAATCGCGTTTTTCTGGAGGGACTGATTTTAAGCCCTTTGAACAGTTTGCACTGAAACTCTCATTTGAACCTTGAACCGTTTGGTTCCCATTGAAGTCCATTATATGGAGAAAATCCTGGAATGTTTTCATCAAAAACCTTAATTTCTTTTCGACTGAAGAAAGAAAGACATGGACATCTTGAGTGACATGGGGGTGAGTAAATTATCAGCAAAAGTTTTTTTAAAAGTGAACTACTCCGTTAGCTTTATTAAAATGAGTTATTATGAGCAGGTTTTGATTTAAATGTAATAGGGCATGTTATCAGTTTAGCAAAAAAATGAGATAATCAATAAGGAAACATTTGAAGAGTTTGGTTCCAAAACGCTATAAATCCATTTTGATGAATTTGAGTAAAACTGTTTTCTTTAGCAAGAAAATGGGAAGATGAAAAACACTATTTTCAGTTTCAAATTTTCACATAGCATTTGTAGGTTATAATATTAATAAAAAATTAAATCCATGTTTTGATTTTCAAAGATTTATTATAAAAACAGATTATTTTTTCCCCAAAATGCAATAAATCCATTAACTTATTTTTTTCAAAATGCAATTAATCAAAAAACTTTTATACACATTGACTTTCTTGTGTAATCCTATAAATCCATTGCTTTAATATAACAATATTCTGTAACACTTTAAGGGTACAGGTCATGAATTATCATGAATTCACGGATAAAATGAATCATGCATGAATTAGCCTATGCATTCATTATTTTCATCAGAAACTAACAACATTTTTTTTTAACAGTTCAACGTTTTTCATTCATGACTTCATGGATGAACAACACCTTAATTAAAACATTAACTAAGATGAGCACATCATCATGAATTATGATTTATTAAGCATGATCTAACGTTACTTCTGCATATCGCTGTTGTCAACCTTGTGATGTCGCCGCTGAGCTTTTTTTGACGGCGATCAGCTGTAAAATGGCTCGGTCCTGCTCGGTTTTCGTTGACTTTGAATAAAACAACTGAAAGTTTTTCAAAAGATCCCTGGGGTCAGTGTGCCAGCGTGACAGAAGTTTGATGCTGTCGCGTGAGAACAAGCAACAGCCGGCATTTCCGTCACTGTTTACATTGCGTGAATGGTGCGTTGTGATCGGTTAAGCGGATATGTTGCATTTTGCAGAAAAGGGAGACTGGCGTTTGTCGCGGTTTGGAAAGAAAGGGAGAAAACATTACATAATAACACGGCGGATATCGCATTTTACGTCAAATCAAACATTGTTTTGTATCTGGTCGGTATTGAAAAGTCCAATTTTTGCAGTAACTCATTTTTTTTTTTTAAAGTGGCGTTTATCGCGTTTTGGAACCAAACTCTTCATTTGTACGATAACGCTGCAGGTTTTGACTTGTATATCTCATGATACACTGGCGGCTGAGCGCTGACCTGGAGCAGGCGATCGAGCCCACGGCGTTGGAGTGTCCGCTGCCCTGAGCCACACACCGCACGTAGCCGCTGCTCGGATCCATCTTCCATAGCCGCAAGGACCTATCCTGCGTAAACGGTTACATAAACCTGTTGTTTTTCAATGTATGGGCGAAACTTTACATTCAGATGATTGAATGCCATGATACGCTAGTAAAAAGACAAAGGTGCAGCTTTCTATGAAAAAGGAAAAGAGTCACCTTTGCACAGCTGGCGAACATAGAGCCTTTGCGCAATACATCAATAGATAAGATGGTGTCTGCAGAAAGATAATTAGAGCAACACGTCAGCAGAAGACAAGAATGTCAACAATGTAGACTAATGACTCGAGAGGTGCATGACCTTTGTAATATTTGAAGCCGGTTGTTTTTACATCATTTATGCGATTTACAAATCTGGTATGTAGGGCTGCAACTAATGATGGTTTTGATAATCTATTAACTATTTATTGATTAACTGAAAAAAAAAGCATTGTAATTCATTTACAGATTTCACTTACAAATCTAATGATAAATTAACAGTGCATTTTTTCCTCGAAACAATGAGTGAACAATAACAATAGCTTTCGGTTTGCATCAGGAAATGTTATGTTACATATATAGCAACTGGTTATTGTTAGTTTCAGGGTGGCGCATCTTAACGGATTAGCTGCATTAGCTCAATAATCGTTGCTTGCACGATATTTCACTTTTAAATAACTTGTGTAACATCACAAACAAGTGCATTAACAGCGCACGCGCAAAACTCAATACTAATCCTCTTGTTTTGACTGAATCAAGTTCCATGCAGTTATTGTAATATAATTGAATGTAACATATTTTACATTTTAATATTCACATTGTGATTTTAATTTTAGTAAAAAGGTTCCGTTTAGAACAGTTTTGCATTTTTTAAAATGTCTATATTTGTATTTTTTCAGTACATCGAGTGAAAACGAAATGAAAAATGTTCCCTTGCCAACTAGCTGATGTAAAATACAAATAAATTATTTACATTTTTAATTTTATTTCAGGTAACAAATGTTTAGTTTTGTTTAACTATAATCAACCTGGTTTCCATCATGCATGTTTTTTCACTGCTCTCCAAAGTATTTTCATTACGGCCAGATGAAATCGGTGATTAATCCTCAGTAGTGAGGTCATGTGATGGCAATACTAATGCTTAAAGTGCTTAGTCTGTCCAAATACCCACACTTGTGTTATTTGCACTTGACCACTTGTCTATTTACATGACACTTTTCCTGTATTTGACCCATAGACTGTAAAAGAAACATGGAGTTTGTGTCCGTTACACCACCTGTAGGTTTCTGAAGAGCATTTTTAAAGTTTAAAGTGTGCAGAGCCGGTGTGGTGAAGAGATTCCCACTGAAGAGATGCGTCCCAGCCCATTAGTATGCCAGTTGAATGCCTGATCTAAATCTGTTCTTGCGATAACTAGCTAACGTGAGTTGTTTTGCCGTTATGTGTAGCTTGAATGCTAAATCAGGGTATCTGCAGATTTTTTACCAGCAAATTTAATGACTTTTAAGACCTTTTTAAGTCCTCTAAAAGGCAAATTTAAGACTTTACCACAACAACAACAACAACAACAAAAAAAACGACACAACAGTGTTAATTTTGGCAGCCATTTTTGTTTTAGTCTTAGATACTATTGACAAGACCGGGTAGAAAATGTGTTCTTTTAACAGAAAAGCTCTGACTGGGGATTTAATTATTTAAATCTGGCAACCAAGCATGAACACTCAACACAGTCTGTAAACAGAACAACAGGTGACGAATCGGACAAAAAATTTAAGGCCCGTACGTGAAATTTAAGACCTCTTTGTTGGAAATTTCAGATTTTAAGACATTTTCAGGCCTTAAAAAGCAAAAAATTAAGACTTTTTAAGGACCTGTGGGGACCCTGTAAATCCCGTTGCTAAGTGCAAGATGAGATAACAGATAAAAGCAGTTTGTTGTCATCAAGTAATACATTTGTTTCTATAGCGCTTTTCATAGTAGGTGCGTGGAATTTAAAAAACTACTTTTATTGTGTCTCGAAATTTAGTTTTATAAGTTTTTCAGTCGAGAACTTTAAACATACAAGTTAGAGGACATTAATGACTCGTTATAACATAGTTCAAACATCTTCTATAATAAAGTGATTTTATTATATTATTATGTGTGTGTATATATATATATATATATTATTTTATTATGTGTTGGGTAAGTTACTCTAAAACATAATTAATTACTAGTTACTAATTACCTCTTCAACAATATAATTAGATTCATAAAAATTGGAAAAGAATCCAAGTCCAGGCACTCAGGGTTACAAAAGTAAAAAAAGCCTTTATTAGATGATCGAGGGCTACATCATTAAAAAACACCAACGCGTATCGGCCCACTGGCCTTCATCAGGGTGTTGTTTTTCCAATTTTTATGAACTTTCAACCCTTCCAAGAGCACCAGAGGATACAAGGGACACCAGCAGCGCTCTAGTTTCCTCTTGTTTAATATAATTAGATTACTGTACTAATTACTCTCTCTAAAAAGTATTTCATTACTTTTAATTACAAATTACTTTCAAAATCCCATATCAATCTCAACCAGCTGAATTATACAAGGACAGACGTGAATCTGTTTTAATTCTTTCAAATAAATACTATAAAATTGCATGAATTATCCTTAAACTGACCAAGGTTGAGAAGATTACATTATAAAAACATACTTTTTAGCATCAGACAATGTATTTTGATGTTAAACCCAACCCACTATTGTTTTATGCCTGATCCCATGACATTTCACACTTTTTCCATACATATTTTACAACAAATTTGTACGAGTGCGGTCATACGATTTAGACACCTCATAAAATGCAAACGAATCGCTGTGAGATCGGATTGATCTCAGTATTTACCTCGATTACATCACAAGTAACTGTAATTAAATTACAGATAAATGAAGAGTAATCCCTTACTTTACATTTTCAAGGGAAAAGTAATTAAATTACAGTAACTAATTACTTAGTACTTAGTAATTAGTTACACCCAACACTGGTAACCAGGCACTAAAGCGAATACCCACAAAACTAGCTTTGAACCAATCAGATTGCTTGGGTCCTAAGCACGGACCCATCTCTTCAGTAAGTGTGTCCCATCTGGTAATCAAATGTCCTACACACACTTGAACACTTGGGTCATTTAAAAATTGTGCTGCTTCCAATTACGTTATGCAAAGCGTACACATCTTAGAACAGATAAAATGTGCAACACTGTTTTACAACCAAATTATATGTAATTAATTTAACTTACAATTGAATGTTGTTCTCGACATCTCGCAATTTTGGCTTGGATACGCTTCGCTTCCAAAGCAGTGTTTAAGATAGTGTGTGTTTAGTGTCAGGTCACTGTATTTTGGCATTTCTAAGACATGAGACAGTCTAGCTCAAGTTGGACAAGCATGTGTAGCGCAAACGCAGATCGCTGCTGCCCTCTAGTGGCTCACTGACCTGTGTGTCCATACAGAATCTGACAGCTGTTAGTGGCCAGCTCAAACACCTTCAGCTGAGCGCTGTTAGTGGCCACGACGATGTGTGTGTCGTCCTTCCCCAGGAACTTCACATCCAAGATGTCATCATTGTAGCCCACGAACTTCAAAAGAAGAGAAACAAGATTGGTTCACCGATGTTCCAGGCTATGTTGACGTAAGGTGAGCTGAGAGGCGTACCTGCTGCTGCACGGTGAGCGTGGGCATCTGATAGATGAGGATGTTGTGCTCTGCGGTGACTGTGGCCAGTCTGTTGGACTGAGGCATGGGCAGGAGGTGCACCAGACAGCGCGGGTCCAAATCGGCCTCGTCTGTGCTGAGAGCTGGGGCGTCCGGCAGAGTCTGCGTGAACACACAGCGCGCTGAGCTGGAGTCCCACACTCGAAGAACGCCTGCGGAGAACATCACAACACTTACTCAGGGTGTTGCACAGCGCTACATTCAATTTTTTTAAAGGGATACTCCACTTTTTTTTGGAAATAGGCTCATTTTTACCACTCCCTCAGAGTAAAACATTTGGGTTTTACCGTTTTCAAATCCATTCAGCCGATTTTTTTATATTTAGAAGAATATCAGTAACCAGACAGTTTCTGGTCTCATTGACTTCTGTAGTATATATTTTTTTCCTACTATGGAAGTCAATGAGACCAGAAACTGTCTGGTTACTGAAATTCTTCTAAATATCAGAAAATCGGCTGAATGGATTCGAAAACGGTAAAACTCAAATGTTTAACTCTGGGGGAGTGGCAAAATAAGCCTATTTCCAAAAAAAGTGGAGTATCCCTTTAATACATGCACTACAAATATGCAAAAAGTGTATATTTAAAGGGATACTCCACTTTTTTTGGGAAATAGGCTCTTTTTACAACTCCCCCAGAGTTAAATAGTCGAATTTTACTGTTTTCGAATCCATTCAGCCAATTGGTTGACCAAACCAGACAGTTTCTGGGCTCATTGACTTCCATAGTATATTTTTTTCCTACTATGGAAGTCAATTGCTGTGTCCGAAATCTCAACTCAAACCCCTACTCCCTACCTCCTATATATGGGGGAGAGAGCAGAGCACTATATAGTGAGCTCACCAGCATAATAGTACAACACTTTCGGACACTACTCGATCGTCTCTCGGCGCCGTTGATTACATCATCTGTCACCTGGTGCCGAGCCGGCTCTGGGCTAAATATATTTTTTAAAATAAATACTTTACATTATATTGAGCTTATTTTTCCAAAATTTGAAAACTAAAAGTGATTTCTGGCCGTTTTTGCTACAATACGCTACTCCACACATTATTATAACTTATTTTTACGATCAGCGCAATGCATGATGGTATGTAGGGCTTAGGTTAGTGACCATCGGTTGTACACTACTTTTCAAAATGCATTCTGGGATACATTGAGCGGACTATATAGGGTATAATAATCATCACTATACATTCGGACAGCACTACAAAATGGCGAGCTCACTATATAGTCCACTATATGGTGAGTAATGGGTGATTTCGGACACAGCAAATGAGACCAGAAACTGTCTGGTTACTGATATTCTTCTAAATATCAGAAAATCGTCTGAATGGATTGGAAAATGGTAAAACTCAACTGTTTAACTCTGGGGGAGTGGTAAAATGAGCCTATTTCCAAAAAAAAGTGGAGTATCCCTTTAAACAACAACGTTTTCTCATTCATCTTATATTTAAAGGGACACCACATAAGGTCTATTAGTAACACTTTATAGACTATTTCGCAAGATGTAAACAACACTGGTCCAGAAACACTTCCTGTTTCCGTTTGTAACTTTTCTTTATTTCACATGTAAAGAAAACATCTTAAAGATGTTTGTTTAACTTTTTGATTCAGTTTTAAATGTTCTCTTGGTTGTATTTTATCCCAGCTTTTATGTAGTGTTAAAAAACTGAAACAGGAAGTGCTTCTGGACCAGTGTTGTTTACATCTTGTGAAATGGTCTATTTCATTTGTTAACACTAGATAACTTTATTATTCAATGAACGTACTTACATACATACTTCGGTCCCGCTCTATATTAAGTGGCTTTAAGTACTATGAGCTTACATTTAAAAATAAGTACATTGTACTTATTGTGCTCATGTTGTATTGTAAAACACTTTTGCTGCTATTGAGGTGTGATACGGGTAAGGTTAGGGGCAGGTGTGGTGGTGTGGGTCGGTTTAAGTGTAAGGGATGGGTCAGCTGTGTAATTACAGATGTAATCACATGCTGGTATTTTTAAAATATAAGTACAATGTAAAAACATGTAGGTTCACAATAAGTCCATTGTATCAAATTATTAATTTCAATGTAAGTACATGGTACTTAAAGGCACTTAATATCAAGTGGGACCCATACTTCTGCAGCATTTGTTTATCTTAAAGGTTCACCATCCATGGTAAAAGTTTTTTGCTTTAAAAAACAAAACTGCATGCATTTTGCGGAAGAACATTGTTTTGGTGATGCTTCAGTTTCTCACAATAGATAATGCTTAACAGTGAACTCTGCATTTGGTAATTTATCTGTTCAATAAAATTCTTGGTAACACTTAATTTTGATGGTCCCTTTTGAACATCCTGTTGACTATAACAGGGTTTCTGCAGTTTTCAAAAAGTCAAATTTAAGACTTTTAAAGACCTTTTTAAGACCATTGTGAATGAAATTTAAGACCTATATCACAATAAAAAAAACATACAAAGGAAACGCGTAATGAGTGTCTAAAAGCAAAATCCAAATCAGCTCCAAAATCGGATCTTAAATTCAGATATTTCAAGCCAAGTATCGCTAACCTTCCACGCCCCCATAGCTGAAAAAATCCGTTTCATGTCTTGTCTGTGGTATCTGAGATACCTGCCAATAACACAAAACCTCAAAACTGATTGGCTGTTGCATGTTGGTCTATTTTGTAGTAGTAATACAGCGAATTAAGAACTACAACTACGTAATATAAATAAATAATAATAAAAAAAAAAACATTCCAAAGCGCTGCGGGAGCATTTCAATGAGATTTACCTGGACATAGGACAATTAAGACCCATTTAAAAAGATTTAAGACTTAGAGCACAATACTTTAGCAAATTTAAGACTTTTTAAAGCCTTAAATTGTGATTTTGAAATTTTAGACTTTTTAAGACCCCACGGAAACCCTGTATAAACGAGTACATGTCAACTTACTCTCATTACAGTATTAGTAGACCATCTGCATGCATCTTTTTATCTCAATTAGAGAAAAGTTTACCAATTTTCAAACCGTATTGGGTAACACTTTATTTGAAGGGGTGTGCATAAGACTGACATGACACTGTCACAAACATGACATAACACCTGTCATGAACATGAAGGAGTCTTTATGAATGTTTATGACTGTTGTCATTAAGTGTCGTTACTTTTTTTACATTTACTTTTGTCGTTCGGTACACTTTTAACCCTCTGGGGTTGTTCGGCCCAAATGGACCCAAAAAATTTAAATATATATATATATTTTTTAAATCACAGCTTCCTCGGAATGGTACGAAATTTGGTGACTTTGTTGGTATTTGAACACCCAAAAAAAAACTGGGGACAGGATGTGAGTAGTCTAAGTGGTTGTAAAAAAAATAGACACACTTGGGGTGTTCGGGTCCAAATGGACCCCCATAGGAAATGAATGGGAGATTCAAACAGAGTTTTTTTGTGCGTACAATCTACAAATCAGCAACGATCTTGAAAAAAAAGCACACAACAGTGAAGGGGTGAGTCTATAAAACATCAAGAGTGCAAAACAGACACATCCAACAAAAAAATTCAGATTATACATGTGTTTTGCATTTTTAAAATGCTCAGTTTGTCCACCAGATGGCATCCATCTCATTTCAAAAATTGCTTTTATGAGGCCTAGGCTTGACTCTAAAATGAAATACAGCTTTAAAAAAAAAAAAAAAAATCTATTATGTTCAATATGGGGAAATTTTGTCATAACTATTGCATTAATACTAATTATAATTTTTTTTTTATTTTTGAAATTTTCTCAAAACACCAATTAAGAAAAGAAAAAATATTATAAAAAACGAGTAAAAAAATATCATGATTTTTCTTTTTTTTAAATATGAATCCCGCCCTTTGGGTCCATTTGGACCCGAACACCCCGAGTGTGATGTGAGAAATTGTTACCTGTCACAAATATGTCATAACAGGTCTAATTATCAAACTTAAAAAAAAGTTATTTAGCTTTGTGTTAACATTACATTACCCTGTCATATGTTATGGTTGGTTTTAACTTTGGTTGTCATGACACCATTATAACTGTGACATATTTTTCTCGTCCTCAAGTAAAGTGGAACACATTGTACTAGTTATAAAGATGTCATTAAGGGTTATTACACTGTCAAATGATTCAACAACAGTGTCATTAAAGTGGAACACGTTGGACTAGTTATAAAGATGTCAGGTTGACAGGTTATGATTTCTTGGTTAATGTCAAATTGTCATAACAAAGACATTTTAAACAATGTCAACTTTGCATTAAAAGTGTCATAATTTACCGAATGACACTTTCATAAAGACTCCTTCATGTTCATGACAGGTGTTATGTCATGTTTATGACAGTGTCATGTCAGTCTTATGCACACCCCTTCAAATAAAGTGTTACCCAGTGTTATTTCCATGGATTTCATGCATTTTAAATTCAACCGTTCTGATTTGAACTGGTACGAGTTTACCTTTGCTGCCAGCCGTGACGAAGTGTAACTCTTCACTCTTCACACCCATCTGGGAGTAATCGCTCGTCCCAGGGAGAAGAACAACACCTTCCACAGCCTGAGCATCCACAAACAAGAGAAATCCATGTAAGAGTATCCTGCTTCTTCACGAAGACAATAACTGAGCTGCTATAAATGTAAATGGGACACGACCTCATAGACAGGGACCGTCCTCTTCACCGCATTCTCCTTCAGGTCCCACACCGAACAGATTTTGTCTCGGCCAGAACTAAAAATGGAGACGACACGACTTTAGCAAAGTTGGACTATTATGAGAACAACGCTTGATGAGATTCCCGTTTACCTGACGAGGGTTTGGCCATCGGGAGAGAAGGCCAGCGATGTGACGGCGCTGTAGTGGCTCTCCAGGACACAGATGCACTTGCTAATCCGCAGGTCCCAGATCCGGATCCCACAGTCCGCAGAGGAAGAGAAGAGCTGCAGCCGGCTGATGTCCGGATGAAACTCCACCAAACTGAGAGGGAGACATGGCATTACAAACTCATTACAGAAAGGAGTTATAAGGCCTATTAAAGGATAAATGAGAGATCTTTTCAAGATTTTGGAAGCTGAGTTTCTTCAGTACTTACTGTACAACACCAGACGACCCTTTCAGATTGTGTGTGCAGTACTGCTTCACAACATCCCACAGCTTGATGGTGCCGTCACAACCTCCTACAAACACAACACATATTCATGACCTTTGTGAAAAAGAAGCGCTCTTAACTCTTTTCAATGTGCACTTGAAGAGTACACAAATGGTATGTTTTTAAACCGATGATATAATACTAAAGGATTAGATACAGTGGTGTGAATAAGTTTTGACACCCATGCTAAAGTTGCCTAAAAAGAGGAATAAAAAATCATCTTTTGGATATTGATCTTAATGCCTTAATTAGAAAAATGAGGAAAACTCCAACCTTTAAGGACACAAATTTTCTTTGTGAATGAATAATGTATCATAAATAAATAAATGTTTTTCCTTAAAATACAGGGTGCATAAGTCAGGACACCCCTATGTTAAATTCCCATAGAGTCAGGCAGATTTTTATTTTTAAAAGCCAGTTATTTCATGGATCCAGGATAATATGCATCCTGATAAAGTTCCCTTGGCCTTTGGAATTAAAATATCCCCACATCATCACACACCTTCCACCACACCTAGAGATTGGCATGGGGTACTTTCCATAAGATCATCTTTCAATGCAAATCAAACCAGCTATTAGGCTAACTGAAGTAAAACCATGCCAATCTCAAGGTGTGGTGAATGGTGTGTGATGATGTGGGGATATTTTAATTCCAAAGGCCAAGGGAACTTTATCAGGATGCATATTATCCTGGATCCATGAAATAAGTGGTTTTTAAAAATAAAAATCTGCCTGACTCTATGGGAATTTAACATAGGGGGGCAATGACTTATGCACCCTGTATTTTAAGGAAAAACATTTATTTATTTATGATACATTATTCATTCAAAAAGAAAATTTGTGTCCTTAAAGGTTGGAGTTTTCCTCATTTTTCTAATTAAGGCATTAAGATCAATATCCAAAAGATGATTTTTTATTCCTCTTTTTAAACAACTTTAGCATGGGTGCCAAAACTTATTCACACCACTGTAACTTTTAAAACAGGAGAGTCACACACTCACAGAAATCAGCTCATCGCAAGGCAAGCATTTGAGCATATAAAACTTAAAACTTTGTTTGTTTGTTTTTGTTAAATGACCAATCATTTCACTAGATAAGACCCTTATTCATCACCTGGTATTGTTTAAAGCCCTTTGAACAGTTTGCACTGAAACTCTCATTTGGACCTTGAATCGTTTGGTTCCCATTGAAGTCCATTATAAGGAGAAAATCCTGAAATGTTTTCATCAAAAACCTTAATTTCTTTTTCGACTGAAGAAAGATTGACATGGACATCATGGATGAAATGTGGGTGAGAAAATTATCAGCAAAAGTTAAAAAAAAAGAAAAAAAAAAAAGAACTGAACTACTCCTTTAAGAGGAGCCATTCCATTTATTACTAAAAAAAAAAAAAAAAAAAAGTTTTAAATCCTTTCCATTTGGATTTTTAAGAAAAATTGTCCAAGATAAGTTTATGTATAATTGTTTACACAAGTAAGAAGTTTACAAATTTAATTACACAAGTAATAAATATTTGTAATCAAGTGCAGAGGTATATATGTATGTATACAAGTATACAATATATACAGTAGGTGAATATAGGAATCTGTGTATGTATACATATGTTTATACATGTATTGTTTATGTTCAGATTTTGATGGGTAGATGTTATGTAAATAGGATAGGCGTAATACGCCAATGCTACAGCCTATACCTGTCCGGTTACCTTCTTTGTTCGTATGAATTTGCTGTACATACATTCGGTTCTATGTTTAATAACCAAATAAACCTTTATATACATATATATATATATATATATATATATATATTAGGGCTGTCAAAACGATTAATCGCGATTAATCGCATCCAAAATAAAAGTTTGTGTTTACATAATATTTGTGGGTGCACTGTGTATAATTATTTTGTATATATATAAAAACACACATGCATGTATATTTAAGAAAAAAAAATATTATTTATATATAAAATATTTATAGTTATATATAATAAAAATTTTGTATAAATCTACATACAGAATATACATGAAAATATTTCTTAAATATATACAAGCATGTGTGTGTGTGTTTATATATCTAAAATAATTATACACAGTGCCCCCACATATATTATGTAAACACAAACTTTTATTTTGGATGCGATTAATCGCGATTAATCGTTTTGACAGCCCTAATATATATATATATATCCTTCATGTAAAATATATTTTTTAGGATGGTACTAAACAAAAAATAATATGCATTTTGTATGTCTCCTCTTATTTTGTTTGTAAATTATTTACATTTTCTGTGTGTAAACTTTTGAGCACAACTGCAGCTAACATTAAAACTGGCGCGTGGTGCTACTCATCAAACATCTGGCTTATGTCTGACCTGTCGCCAGCAGGGTGGAGGTGCAGTCAAAGGTCATGCTGGCCACAGGCACATTGTGGATGGCCCTCCACGACCGAGTGCACTTGTCCTGCTTCCAGTCCCACTGCTTCAAGAGCAAAGCCCGGCTGGCGGTCACCAGCATCTGCAGAGAAACAACAGCCAACAGCTGAGTCTCAGACATCCTGAAACTCCAGACAGTCCAATAACAGATCACTGAGTGAGCTCACCTCATCATCAGGACTGAGAGAGAACGAGGTGATGTCCTCCTGATCATCCTGCTCAGAGAAAGCAAAAAGCCATATTATGCAGTCATTTTTAGAATAATTTTCCAGATCTTGAATCTAAAAATTGTATAAAGCAGGTTCAAAATTCTTGTTTCATTTTGTTGTCGATGTATAGCAATATTATTAGTAGTAAAATGTTATAGAAATCAGGCCAATGATATAAGAACAAACCCATCTGTCAAAACCTTTAGAATATAGAGATACACAGTTAAAAAATATATTATAACTTTTTTCTTTCGTCAAATCAATTTATTTACTAAAGTTTAAATAGCATCATATTTTGAGTTTCTGTTGATTAAATCAATCCCTTTCTTTGTATTAACATTTGTTGTTGTTTCAACTAACAGAAAAATGTATGGCAACCATATTACTTACTTTTTAAGTTAAACCAACAACACTTTTTACAGTGCAGAGTTAAAATTGTACTATACTGACACATTTTAGGCAACTCACATTAAAAAGAAACCAAGTAAAACAATCATAAATCATTTCATTTTTGTGTTCAGAAAATTATTTAACCTTAGAAAGAGGCAATACAGTCAGTTATTTAAAAAAGAAAAAGAGCTTAAAATGTAATTTCCACCATAAAAGAGTGCAGTTGAGATGAGCACCATAACATGAGATACTGACCTGCTCAATACTATGTATGATTTTCCCTGTATTGATCTGCAAAATGTTGACTCTTGATCCACATGTGCAGAAGATGTGCTGTTCATCACGACTTATCTGAATGGAGACAAGTCAACCGTGAGGGTATAATAGCTGGAATTAATTTAACTAATTTAATACTAGTCCAATAATGATTATTTTAAAAAGTTTACACTATTTTAAGGTGTCTTTGTTGCACTGTGGTTATACATTTAAGCCTAAGTACTGAATTATATTAAGTAACAATTAAGTATAGGGTTTGGTTTGCGGTAAGTTGCATGCATGCAACATTTATAGTTATCAGTTACTATAGTAACTACATGTAAAATATGTAACAAAGACAGTAAATAAAGTGTTAGCAAAACTACGATACATACCTGTACTTTGCCTCCCTTATAGAACGGCTCTATTTTACTGGAGACTGCATAACTAAAGAAACAAATAAGATTATAATAAACTAGTTGTCAAATAAGGCAGTTAACAGTAATCTTAACTTGTCACAGCACATTTCGAATAAGTCTTTTCCATTGAGAACAGTCAGGACAGACGATAAACTACACTTACTTTGATTTAAATACCAGCGTGTGCCCAGCCATGACAACAAACAATGTTTGCGACTTCTCTGGAATAATATGGTTCTTTTAAAAAGCATATATATTTAATTTAAGCACCTCTGATTTTTACACGCATGGTGCATGTGTTCATTCCACTGTCGCACGAATATGACGTCAAGATTAAAACGGAACGCATGCTATGGTGGCCTCTAGTGGCGACACCATAGAGCGACACACAAATATCAAAATAAATAAATAAACAAATAACAACGATAATAATTATGAGTTTAATAGTAGTATTAATAACAATAACAACGAAATAATAATATCACCATAATTTTACTATTTGGTAGAAAGCATAAGGGATAGTAAAATAATCTTTCAAATGTTCACAAGCGCAAGTTGCTTTGTTATTCAATGTGTTTGTATACTTACTTACTTTACTTTTGTTTAACTTACTTATTTTATTGTATTCTTTGCTATAATTTATTTTTTGGTATGTTGTGGAGAATGTGGTGTTGAAATTGGCCAGTAATCTTTAAAGTATTTTTCCCTTTTTGTCGTGTTTTAAAATGAAAGCGCTAGAGGTCACAAATATTCTCCGTCCATGGAAGCGAAGAAGTCCTCTTACGTCACCTCCGCGTTTTCTATATCACACATCCTAAAACAGGCCTACGACCAGTTGGATCGCTGTCATTCTCCTTTCATTTCGTTGTTTTTCATATTAACAGCTGATTCAGGGTCAGTGATTTGTATGCGACGTATGTACGCCGGGTTAGGTTGTGTAAACCGACGGTCACTTCCGCGTTGAGGAAGCGTGATGTTAACAACTGTCAGCACTACTATGGGTTTAATAGCAGTGTCAAGCTTAACGTTAAAGAGTTTAAGATGTCAGATGTTTAGAGCAGTCTGTGTCAGTAAATGTTATAATGTTCAGAGTCTCTGCAGTGTCTCCAGATCAACACGGTCACAGATCAACACACTGGTAGGTCACTGGCTTAAAATGTGTAGTAACCATGTTTTATTGACTGGTTTATTACCATTTATAAAACTAGTTTTACTACAAATACCATGTTATACACCGTGGTTAATTTGTGGTTACCATTATTCGTCGTTTAGTCGTTCATCATCGTTTAGTGATTCACAAATGCTAAAATATACTCCTGATATTTCACATCCCAGTAATTAGAGTGATTAAAGTGTTGTCTGTCACCCTTTATGTGTTAATAGTACCTTTAATTGTAACTGATCAATGTATATTTATTGAAGTTGGTGGTTCTCAAGCTTTTTGACTTGAAAGGATCTGTATTGTTCATCATATAAGTTAACTTGTACTATTGGTATGTTGTTCTGCTGCAACTATGACACAGATGCTTGTTTTCAACCTTTTTAATCCCAAAAATCCCCAAAATTTAAATTCTGTCATTAATTACTCACCCTCATGTCGTTCCAAACCTTTAAGGCTGTCGTTCATCTGAACACAAATGAAGATATTTAATGAAATTTGAGAGATTTCTGTCCCCCTCCATTGACAGTCTATGCAACTACCACTTACAAGACCCATAAAGTAATGTCATTAAGACATAAAGTAATCCATGTGACGACACCTCAATATTATAAAGCCTGGTTGAGAACCGCTGGTCTGAAATGTGTCCGTTTTGTAAATGATGGTTATATGTAGTGTAGTGTAACTCCAGCATGTTCCTTAATGTATTTGTATGTGACTTTCTCCTTCAGTTGAGGACATGTAGGACAGGACCATGTGTGTCCCTTCTCAACACGCGGACGCTGTCCACTCTGCCTCCACCTCCCTCATCCAGCAGAGACAAGTCCAGCAACAAGAAGACTGGTGTAAGCCTCATTCACTGCAAGATGTAAAGATCAGGGGCCTGATGTATAAACCTTGCGAATGCACAGAAAAAGGTATGAAAATGTGCGTACGCAAATTTCCACGCACATATCGGGATTTAAAAACAAAAATAAATTAGTGTATTTGACTGACTAGCAGTTTTGCATATTATAATAAGTTTCAACTCACTCGCTTATGCAGACTGTCTTCTTCCACAACCAGGCACTGCACGATGAGATATAACAATTAAAAAACAAATTCTATTCTGTGGCGGAAACAAGCTTCCATATTGATGCGACTCCGAGCATGTATTTATTCTAAAATAAGGCAAAGGATACTAAACGCACTCGTAAATTTTGCATATGTTTTGGTATGAAAACTTTTTTGAGTTTGCTAAATCTATTTTTTGTTTACACACACTTTTTTTCAGGGTGAAATCGAAAAGTTTTATACATGAGGCCCCAGGACTGCTAACTGAGATTGTTGTTTTTCCATTTGGATAAAAGGGTCCATATAAATACCAAATTTGGAATGCATTTGTAAATTAGTGTTAAGCAAACAGATACATTTATTTGATCAAAAACACAGTAAAAACAGGAATCAAAATTTTATATAATTTTTAAATGAACTATTTTCTATTGTAATATATTTTAGAGTGTAATTTACTCCTGTGATCAAATCTGAATTTTCAGCATCATTACAGTCGTAAGTGTCACATGATCCTTCATAAATCATGCTATTGTAATGATTAGAGCACGACCGATAAAGGATTTTGAAGTCCGATACCGATACAAATATTTTTGGGTTTTAAAATCCGATATATCGGCCGATATTTTATTTATTTATTAATTTTTTTAAACTTGTCATGATAGTAACAAATTTTGTCGTACTTATTTGAGTTAAGAGAACTGATGCGGATGTTCATTTAATTGTTATTCAGTGTATGTCTCGTGACCAACTCAACGAGTGTTGCCAACAGGAACGGTGTAGAGTGCCCTCTGGTGGACAAACTATACAACTCCAACACTCATGACATGGTTCAAGCGTATTTCGTCCGTTTTTATTTTATTTTTGAAATATTCATTTATCGGCCATTATAACTGCCGATACCGATAGCTTGGAAAATACCTAATATCGGCCGATAATATCGGTCTGGCTCTAATAATGATTTGCTGCTCAAGAAACTTTTCTGATTATCGATGCTGAAAACAATATTGTGCTGCTTCACATTTTTGTGAAAACAATGATTTTCAGGATTCTTTGATGAATAGAAAGTTTTAAAAAAACATTTACTTTTATATAATTAAAAAGTTTCTTTTTTAATGTCTTTATAAACAGGTTTGATCAATTTAATGAATCTTTTCTGGATAGAAGTATACATTTTTTAATGGAAATATGCAGGGTTTCCAGAAATCTTTTCCACTATATGATATTCAAAAAATGAAACTGGTTAGGAACTTTGCTTTGGGGCACAATAATCTCAGTTAGACATCAGGTACTGATCCTTCCCAGCAATCTAAATGTTTTCCCTTTTTTAATTGGACACAGAAGTGTTTGACATTGTTTGTGGATTACCATTGATTGGGTGTGTTTTGATCAGACACATGAATGGTGCTGATGTCTCTTTTCCACAGCCAGTTACATGGAAATCTCTTGCTATCACATTTGCGCTGGGAGGAAGTCTTCTTCTAGGGATGAAATACTTCAAGAGAGAAAAAGAGGAAAGTAAGGACTCGGATCTATGCATGTATAAATGATTAACCTACACCACCACATCCTTATATTATGCAAATGCTTCACAAAATAATGATAGCTTCATCATTAATGTGTTTTCTGTTGTTGTAGTGATTGAGAAAGAAAGAACAAAGTCAATTGGAAAACCAGCTCTCGGAGGGCCATTCTCGCTTGTCGACCACAACAATAAACCCACGAAGAGCGAAGATTTCCTCGGCCAGTGGCTGCTGATATATTTCGGTTTCACGCACTGTCCAGACATCTGTCCTGATGAACTGGAGAAAATGATTGAGGTCGTGGATGAGATTGGTAATCTATCATTTAATCTTTTTTTTACTAGGTAGAGCCAGTTTTGATTTTTATTGACACTTTAAAGCTCGCAGGTTTGACATTTGCATAAAATGATATTAAAATGTCTTTAAAGCTGGATTGTATTTTATAGTGTCCCCTAAAAATGTGGACACTTAAAGGAGTAGTTCACTTTTATAAAACTTTTGCTGATAATTTACTCGCCCCCATGTCATCCAAGATGTCCATGTCATTCTTTCTTCAGTCGAAAAGAAATTAAGGTTTTTGATTAAAACATTCCAGGATTTTTCTCCATATAATGGACTTCAATGGGGTCCAAACGGTTCAAGGTCCAAATGAGAGTTTCAGTGCAAACTGCAAACTGTTCAAAGGGCTTTAAACAACACAAGGCGATGAATAAGAGTCTTATCAAGCGAAACGATCGGCCATTTCAAAAATAAATTTAAGTTTAAGTTTTATAAGCTCAAATGCTCGTCTTGCTCTGTTCTGTGATGAGCGTTCGAGACTCTCCTGTTCGAACTCGTTCATCAAAATCAACAAATCTTTTTTCGAGTAATTTGGTTCATTCAACGAAAGAAATGGCTCGAAAAAAGATTAGTTCATTTTAAATGGCCAATCGTTTCGCTAGATAGGACTCTTATTCATCATCTGGTGTCGTTTAAAGCCCTTTGAAGCTGCACTGAAACTCTCATTTGGACCTTGAACCGTTTGGACCCCATTGAAGTCCATTATACGGAGAAAAATCCTGGAATGTTTTCATCAAAAACCTTCATTTCTTTTCAGAGGGTATTTTGAGCTAAAACTTCACATACACACTCGGGGACATCTGAGACTTGTTTTAAATCTTCTGAAAAGGGCATTGTACCACCCCTTTAAAGAAAAATATTTCAAGGAACTCTAATTGTGTGTCTTACATTTCTGTCACAGATCGAATTAAAACCCTTCCAGACTTAACCCCGATTCTCATCACCATTGATCCTGATAGAGACACACCCGAAGCAATGGCAGCGTATGTCAAAGGTGAGCTGGGATCTTAATTACTCTGTACTCACCATGTGCTGTTGAATGATTTCCTCATCATTTAGATTCTTTTTGATATCCCTCATGCAGAGTTTTCCCCAAAGCTGATCGGCCTGACAGGCAAAACTGCCGAGGTTGAGCAAGCGTCCAGAGCCTACAGAGTGTATTACAGCCAGGGCCCAAAGGATGAAGACAACGACTACATTGTGAGTTTTTGGTCGCCCTTAATAGTAAATTTGACATAATAAAATTGGTTTTCTCTTGCCTTATGTTAATGAATTTCATTCACAAGCCTGAAGTCAGCATGCAAATATTGTAATTGCAGGTTGATCACACCATCATAATGTACCTGGTGGGACCCGATGGCCAGTTTCTTGAATATTTTGGACAGAACAAGAAATCCTCTGAGATCTCCTCATCCATTGCATCCTACATGAGAAAGTACAAACATGGAAAATGAGTCAAAGTGCATGGCTTCAGTACACACTCGAGTGGTTATTTCTCTCTCAGAGCACTGGCGTTATTGTGTGAATTGTTCTATTTATTTGAAGTGAACCCTGATTCACAAAATCAAAGATTCTGAGGCATTCCCCGTTTTGCTGCAGCCCAAAACAGTCAGTTTTGTTGGTCATTTCTGTACACAGGAATGTAATTCAGAGGATTCATCTTCAATAAACTACGTTTTGATTGCTATTTTTGTAATGCATTGTGTTGATGAATTGTGTGGAACATGTTGCATCATAAAATACATCAACTTTACATTCTAAATTCTATAAATTTGATAATTTTACCAGGGTGAAGACTTTCAAACAACATTTCTTAGTCATATTAGAATAGTCTATAATAAAATAATAGTAGAATTTTCTCCATTTTAATGTACCTTGGTCATATTTTTAAACAAATTCTTCTTTCTTTGTCTAACTATAAAGACACATTAAAAACGTTTTACTACCATACTATTGTTTTTTTCATACTTTTCAACCTCCTTATAGGTGTCAAAATCTCTGTTTTCTCCGTGTCCCACACCCATACTTTTTAACTTCAACAATGAAAATCCAGTTTAAAAACATGACTTATCTGGTAACTATGAATATACCTAAATTAAGCACTAGTGAAATAATTAAAATACATTAAAATATTTAATGCGAGAACACTATCTATATTTTTTTTTATATACAAAATGTAGCTGTCCCACAGTATTGGTGTTATTTCCACCACAACACTGTAATGTCCCTTTAACAAGTTTGTTTGAATGATTGTTTAGATGGTTTTTATGTAAATGTTCTGTGTAGGGCTGTCAAACGATTAATCGCGATTAACCGCATCCAAAATAAAAGTTTGTGTTTACATAATATATGTGGGTGCACAGTGCATAATTATTTTGTATATATAAATACACACAAATGCATGTATATTTAAGAAAAAAATATTATTTATATAAAAAATATGTATATATATATAATATAAATTCTATATAAATCTATTTACAGTATATACATGAAAATATTTCTTAAATATTTACAAGCATGTGTGTGTATTTACATATATAAAATAATTATACACAGTGCACTCACATATATTATGTTAACACAAACTTTTATTTTAGATGCGATTAATCGTTTGACAGCCCTAGTTCTGTGTAATTTTCTGCGTTTCAGAAAATACTCACCCTGGCAGGGGTTTTCAAAAATGTTCAGTTTCAGTGTCCTGATACTGCGTTTCCGTGTGGACGAACGGCCCGAACCGCGTAAAAAAAAAGTCACAGTTATAAAACTACCCGTGTCCATGTGGACATGGCCTAAATTTGAACAGCTGAAGACACAGTGGCTGAGTTTTGTTTACGAAGGGAATATTCCCCACAATAAACGTCAATACTTTCTTGTTTGCGCGAATCATTTCTCACCAGACTGCTTTATAAACGAGGATCAGTATAAAGCTGGTTTTGCTAAGAAGTTGCTGCTGAAAAAATAATCGGTACCAACTATTAATCTTTAGCCTGACTTCGTCATACTCATATTCTAATGAGAATATGAGTCTGAAATCACTCAATTGAACTTTAATTATGAGGCGTGTCGTAACCGAACCAGGACAAAAAAAACCTCTGCACTCCATTGGATAGTCGGTAGACCTACCAACCAATCAGAGCAACGCATAAGTCAACTCCTTTGCATAGCGCAGTTTTCAAATACAGAACGTAGCCTACTTTATTTATTTTAGAAGTTAAATAACGAGTGTTACTTCTTTTACTTACTTCTCCATGAGTGCGACCAAAGGAGAAACCACAACGACCACAGGCTTTTCATTACGTCCCATCTTCTTAGCGACCATCAGAGCCAGCTGATAAGTTACACTTTTCCCGTGTAGGAAGGACGCCAAAAATATATTTCCGATCGACAAATGCCTTGATTGCAGTTCTCTGTTTGTTTATTAAAATGAATGCGCTGTCGATTTATTTTACAAAAGACGCGACAGCGGAATCTATACATCTCAATTCTCCAGCTGCACTCATCTTTGACAAGCGCTCTTTGACGACGTGAGGATTACGTTACTGAAGACCACCTGTCAATCATCGTATAAAGCCCGCCCTGGCAATTTGATTCGCCCGTTGATCTCTGACCCGTTCATAATTACTCCTCAATGGATTGAGTCCAGACCGAACTTCCCGTCCAAAAAATGTTGTGGGCGGAGTTCGGGCGGGCATCCAGGCTAATTAATCTTCCCTCTGCACCTAAAGTTTTATTAATGTTTATATTAATCTTTGCAAATCACGGGAAAAAAAGTTTTTCATGACCATTAGTTGTAACGTCAATCTGTATACATCAGTAAACACAGCGTTCACATCTCACTACTCTACCCTGCCAGTGCATACAAAGATAGATCAAAGTAACATTACATTAACCAACCTTTCAGAAACGTCCTCAAGCCAATCTTGATTGTCAAACTTCTTTGCGGTGTGACTCCGGTTCAAAATGATACAGTTGCGCAGATGTGTCCTCAGAGACTCCCGCTGCCATTCTCTCTCCAAAACCTTCAACTGTTGTCAAGGCAACACTCCACGCCTGCAGAACAGAGGGGCGGGGTTTATTACTTAAAGGCATATGCACTGAAACGGAGTGCTGAAAACAGGAGCTTATTTTGACCAGGTAAAATGGTGTTTTCTTAAAATACTAATGAGAATTTTTATTAAGAGTATATTACAAAGTTTTCATTTAGACCCTGAACATTCATATTAACTTGCACAAAAATGGCATTATATGACCCCTGCTTGCGCCAAATAGACGTCATGCAAGTAGACAAGTGGTCAAGAGCAAAGACCACAAGTGTGGGTATTTGGACAAAGTATTAATCACAGCCTAATACTAATAAGGGTTATTACGACATCTGGCGTGAAAGAAGTGCTCTGCAACTCCAAACCTAATCAAACACACCTGAACAAGCTAATCAGATCTTCAAGATTAGCCTACTAGAAAGCTACAGGCAGGTGAGTTTCATCAGGGTTGGAGTTACCCCCAGACCTCCTTATGTCTTTAAAAACGCAGTTTCAGAAAACTTTCATACAGCGTTGTAGTTTTGTGGTCCTCAATGTCCTTCCCGATTGACTAATTTAGCGCATTTTCCTGCAGAGCTCATTGTGAGTTCACAGGTCGAGAGGATGACAGCTCGAGTGTACTGCTTGTTGAGTGTCGTTTTATTGTGCCTGTCTGCATGTTTGTGCACAACACAAGTCGCAGGTGAGAAGATCTTTTAGCTTCATTACACAGTCTGACGAAGTGCATAAATAAGTGACTTTGAAAATAAGACTTCTTTTAAACATGTAGCTACAGTAAATTTAGTTTCAAAAGGAGGATCTTTGTTGACATCATTGTACGCATGCGCGAGTCATTGGGTGGCATGACCGGCTGTAAAGACGCGACAAGCACTTTCAAGAGTTAGCAGGCAAAATCCACAATGTATAAGCACTTTAATAACTGACGACCGGAGCTCAAAATTTGTATTGGTGACAAAATTGAAGTTATTCAAAGCCCATTATGTGATTTCCCAGATAGCAAACTGACATTGAATCAACGTGGAAACATGACATCGAAACAACGTTGATCTGACATTGTTTTGCTCATCGAATTAACGTTGAACCAACGTCAGACGCGTCATTCTTTCAAAACGAACGGAAAATCAACTTGAAATCAACGTTGTTTCAACGTTATGAAAGCAAACCAATTTTCGATTTTCATTTAGCTTTGAAGAATGCCGCGTCTGACGTTGGTTCAACGTTAATTCGATGAGCAAAATCGACGTTGTTTCGATGTCATGAGAGACGTCGTTTCCACGTTGATTCAATGTCAGTTTGCTGTCTGGGTTGGGATGTCAAAAAACGTCGGTCCGACTCGCCCGTGTCTTGGCCACTATAATCTGCTGGGGAGACATTTATTCTTATTTAAAAGAAACCCCTGGACCCTTCACTCATGAAAGATTAAAGGCTTTCAAAAGTTGGGAGGCCTATGATTATTTTGTTTCGAAAAGTTGTACCGATCTTTTCTGCCAAACAGAAAGCAGTGATAAAAGCAACATGACATCATGACTTTTGCTTAAACATACACGCCACTTTCAAATCACATGGCGTGTTATCTTTATGCATTTTGAGCTATGCGTGTATGTCTCTGCCGCTAAATGAAGCGAAACGAAGCAAAATGTAGATCTACATCTGGGGAGCGATATTTTTTTTCCTAGGATGGTAGGGGAAGAGTCATAAATGGTATTAACCAAAGTGACGGGAAGGTGTAGGTACTGGTTTGGGGTAGGTCATATTTATATACAGTAATGTAACATTAAGTCAATGGCGTTCATAAACACGCTGAAAGCGATTATGTGTGTTGGAAATACGAATTGGCGTGTTATAATGCGCCATTTCATGAGATCACTCTGTTAAAGCAGAGGTTAGACCTGGCCGAGCAAAGTCACAGCGTGATTCGCATCTCCCATGGGTGATCGCAGAACAAAGAAATAATCACTGCTCACTACAAAGCCGGGTAAGTCTTCATTGATCAGTGTTCTTATTTATTTAAATTATTATATTAATTTTACAAGCCGTACAATCGACCACACAGCAAGAGTGAACCATCCTCTTCTCTAAATCCTCCTCCAAACATGCAAAACAATCAAATTACAGGTATCTAGCGATGTTACTTGCCACACGATTCCCATGATGCAACGCGACAAATGTAAACAATGACGTCACAAAAGATCCTCCAATAGTACATACATGAAAAACACATGAACTGTCCATGTCCATGCTTCTATTATACGCACCCCACCAGTAGTGGGGTAGGTTGTAACCGCTCTCTTTGTCTTTAAGACTGATTGACCGTTTGGTGATTTAAATGGAATTTATTCTTAAGTAGATGTAATATTTTCAAGTTTGAAACCTATATTTCAAAACCCTGACTTGTAAACCATTACAACACTCTGGTCCCTTTTTAACGATCCTCTTGAATCCTCTTCTGCAGAGTCCGGTCAGTGTCCGGTGACTCTGACGGTTGTGCCATCCAGTCGAGGATGTACTTCTGATAGAGACTGCTCTGGAGGACATAAATGCTGTCAGTTTCCCTGTGGGCCTGCATGTGTGCCACCTGTTTTCAGTGAGTTTCAGTTAATGATGGATGCTGGAGGTCTCCCAAAAGGACTTTGCTAGTGAACTTAAAAAATTGCTGCGAGACTGCAAGTAACACATTGAACTAAACATGAGACTTTTAAGTACAAAGGCTGAACTATATATATATATATATATATATATTCAAAACTTAAATGAGACCTTCAGCATTCAGTGACGTTTTCGTTCATGTGTCTTCGTAACAGCAAAGCCAGGAGAGTTTTCAAGCCCCAAAACTGCACCATGACAAATAACTGCAATTTAGCACACATAGCACGGTTTCACTGAATAGCTTTACAAAACGAATAAAGATGATTAATATTTAAAATACAATTCACTCTGAAACACTTGCTATTCATGATTTGAATTTTGCTGAATGCCACTGAAAGGACCTGCTTAAGATGACTATTTGTATCCCTCCAGTGGACCCTGCGGCCGAGCGGCCAAAGCCTGCAGTGAAGCCTGCGGCCGAGCCGCCAAATCCTGCAGCAGAACCGCCAAGGAACCCTAAGTGGGGCGACCACGATGACCACGACGACCACGGCAACCACAATGACCACGACCGTCATGATCAGTCAGGGTCACGATCACCACAGTGGTCACAGTCACGAAGCCGGTCACAGTCACCAAGAAAGTCACGGTCACGAAGCCGGTCACGGTCACCAAGAAAGTCACGGTCACGGTCACGAAGCCGGTCACGGTCACCAAGAAAGTCACGGTCACGGTCACGAAGCCGGTCACGGTCACCAAGCCGGTCACCATCACCAAGAAAGTCACGATCACCATCACCAAGAAAGTCACGATCACCATCCAGTTCTTTTACAGATCTTTTCAGTGCCTCTATTTGCATGGAATGTTCCCTGTTTAATACCAAATAAATATTGTTTAATGAGATCTTTCTGCTTGATTGGAGTTTCGGTACAAAAATACATGTCTGTAGAGTACTGTACATGTGGTTGTCCTCAGTGTCGACAAGTGTTTCATCCTTCGTTTAGTCAAGGAAGTTGATGGGGGTTTTTTATCCATCCCTGTCTAATCAGGGAAGGTTGTGTTAATGTTTTCCCCTGCAATGCCAGAGAGTTCTTCTCTGTAAAGAAAGGATGATTTATCCTCCGCTCAATCAGGGAAGGTTAACTGCTTTTACAGTTCATGTTTATCCTGTGTCAGGAAAATGTCACAAGCATTAAAAGAAATGCTGTGTTAATACCCAACCACTGAGAACTCAAGTGATCGGTTCAAACCATTGTTACGACAACACGTGGATTCAATAGCGGCTAAGTCAGATTGGATTTAATAAATCTCGTGTCCACACGAAGCAGCACTAATTGCTTTGCCTATTACGTGACCTTGAATATAGACCTAGAATGCAGATTTCTCCTAAATCATTAATTGGTTCACATCTGCCAGGTTATTGATCATCTGGTTCGCACCATGGAAATTCAGTCTTCACCAGGGTGACTCTGTGATCTGTTGCATTGGGCTATCCCTCATTGGTGAGGGAGGTCCGTTACAAGTACACGCTCTTGGTCCCTCACTCCGCTTGTGGCGCCTGTCATGATGGTGGAGCAAATCCACAATATTTTTTAAAAATATTGCAGTTGTCAAGAAATGTAGTTTTAAGTGGTTTTTTATTGAAAATGTAGTTTAGACTTCAAATATTTGACTAAAATATAATCCAAGTACCTATTTCGCAAATCCAAACTCCAGGGCGTCAGCGCTCATGTACCTGAAAAGAACTAAAGAGTTATCTCTGCCAGTCCTTCAGGAATCTGCCACTGGGTCTCATGTAGATAACTTTAGCCCTTAGCATATTGACAATTAGAGATAATCCATTTGGTGTATTAAATTGACAATCTTTGGTTTTATTAATATATTACTTGTTCCACAGCAAATCGATTTTTGGGAAGGGGAAAATTAACTTTCATAACTATTAAGGCTATATTTTACTTAAATCCTGTACTTCAGTGCTGCGTGTACATTTAACTGAATTGTTTGCTTGTGTTTCTTTCCTGCTGTTTATAATGGCTATTTTTGTTAATTTAAATATCGTTGTTCAATAAATATAAATATGCCATATTTGATATTGAGAAAGGATCGTGGACTTTACAAGAAAAGGCATTTTCATGGGAAGGAGGAACCATACAAAGAAAGGTCTTATTAAACAAATTTATTTGGCCATATGAAAAAGCACTGAATTTATCAGTAAAATAAACCCAGTAAGCTATGAGTTATGCAAAATTGGCTCGAGTGGTTCGGCGGCAGGTTTCGCTGGATTCTCAGGCGGCTTGGTTGCAGACTTAACTGGAGGCTCGGGCGAACCTGATGCTGGCTTCACTGGAGGCTCGGCTGTAGGCTTCACCAGAGGCTCGGGTGGACCTGATGCTGGCTTCACTGAAGGCTCGGCTGCAGGGCTCACTGGAGTCTTGGGGGGACCTGATACTGGCTTCACTGGAGGCTCGGCTGTAGGCTTCACCAGAGGCTCGGGCGGATCTGATGCTGGCTTCACTGGAGCCTCGGGGGGACCTGATACTGGCTTCACTGGAGGCTCGGCTGTAGGCTTCACCAGAGGCTCGGGCGGACCTGATGCTGGCTTCACTGGAGGCTCGGCTGCAGGGTTCACTGGAGTCTCGGGGGGACCTGATACTGGCTTCACTGGAGGCTCGGCTGTAGGCTTCACCAGAGGCTCGGGCGGACCTGATGCTGGCTTCACTGGAGGCTCGGCTGCAGGGTTCACTGGAGTCTCGGGGGGACCTGATACTGGCTTCACTGGAGGCTCGGCTGTAGGCTTCACCAGAGGCTCGGGCGGATTTGATGCTGGCTTCACTGGAGCCTCGGGGGGACCTGATACTGGCTTCACTGGAGGCTCGGCTGCAGGCTTCACTGGAGGCTCAGGCGGACCTGATGCTGCCTTCACTGGAGGCTTGGCTGTAGGCTTCACTGGAGGCTCGGCTGCAGGGTTCACTGGAGCCTCGGGGGGACCTGATACTGGCTTCACTGGAGGCTCGGCTGTAGGCTTCACCAGAGGCTCGGGCGGATTTGATGCTGGCTTCACTGGAGGCTCGGCTGCAGGGTTCACTGGAGCCTCGGGGGGACCTGATACTGGCTTCACTGGAGGCTCGGCTGTAGGCTTCACTGGAGGCTCTGGCGGACCTGATGCTGGCTTCACTGGAGGCTCGGGCGGCTCTGATGCTGGCTTCACTGGAGGCTCGGCTGCAGGCTTCACTGGAGCCTCGGGGGGACCTGATACTGGCTTCACTGGAGGCTCGGCAGTAGGCTTTACTGGAGGCTCGGCTGCAGGCTTCACTGGAGGCTTGTGGGGCTTTGCGGAAGGCCTCACTGGAGGCTTGTGCGGCTTAGCAGCAGGCTTCACTGGAGGCTTAGGCTGCTCAACAGCAGGCTTCACTGGAGGCTCAGCAGGAGGCTTCACTGGAGGCTTGTGCAGCCTCACTGGAGGTTTGTGTGGCTTTGCAGCAGGCTTCACTGGAGGCTTGTGTGGCTTTGCAGAAGGCTTCACTGGAGGCTTAGGCTGCTCAACAACAGGCTTCACTGGAGGCTTGTGCAGCCTCACTGGAGGTTTGTGTGGCTTTGCAGCAGGCTTCACTGGAGGCTTGTGCGGCTTTGCAGAAGGCTTCACTGGAGGCTCAGCAGGAGGCTTCACTGAAGGCTCGGGCAGCTCTGATGCTGGCTTCAATGGAGGCTTGTGCGGCTTTGCAGGAGGCTTCACTGAAGGCTTGGGCAGCTCTGATGCTGGCTTCAATGGAGGCTTGTGCGGTCTCACTGGAGGCTTGTGCGGCTTTGCTGCAGGCTTCACTGGAGGCTTGTGCGGCCTTGCAGGTGGCTTCACAGGATGCTCTGCTGCTGGCTTCACTGGAGGCTTGTGCGGCTTTGCAGCAGGTTTCACAGGAGGCTCTGCGGAAGGCTTCACCGGAGGGTCGGGTGGCTTGGCAGCAGGATTTACCGGGGGCTTGGGCTGCTCGACAGCAGTCTTCACCAGAGGCTCGGCGGCAGGCTTCACCGGAGGCTCGAGAGTAGGCTTGACCAGAGGCTCGGCCGCAGGCTTCACTGGAGGCTCAGGCTGCTCGACAGCAGGCTTCACCAGAGGCTCGGCAACAAGCTTCAATGGAGGCTCAGGCAGCTCGGCCGCAGGCTTCACTGGAGGCTCAGGCTGCTCGACAGCAGGCTTCAGAGGCTCGGCGGGAGGCTTCACCAGAGGGTCGGGCAGCTCGACAGCAGGCTTCACCAGATGCTCGGCCGCAGGCTTCACTAGAGGCTCGGGCTGCTCAACAGCAGGCTTCAGAGGCTCGGCGGGAGGGTTCACCAGAGGGTCGGGCAGCTCGACAGCAGGCTTCACCAGAGGCTCGGGCGGCTCGGCAGCAGGATTTACTTGAGGCTCGGTGGCAGGCTTCACCGGAGGCTCGAGCAGCTCGACAGCAGCCTTGACCAGAGGCTCAGTGGCAGGCTTCACCAGAGGCTCGGCAGCAGGATTTACTGGAGGCTCGGTGGCAGGCTTCACCGGAGGCTCAAGCGGCTCGGCAGCAGGATTCACTGGAGGCTCAGGCTGCTCGACAGCAGGCTTCACCAGAGGCTCGGCAACAAGCTTCAATGGAGGCTCAGGCAGCTCGGCGGCAGGCTTCACTGCATGGATTAATATAGCCAAGATGGTTAGTTAACCAAAATTAAAGATGGTTATTTTTAGCGGCATTCAGTCTCATAACCAGCACAAAACACTCAGATCATGAATGGCAACTTTTACACAAAGTGAATTGTATTCATCTATATTCATTTTGAAAACAACATTCTGTTCATGAAACCATGCTATCAGCTGAATAATTTTGACAAATTCAGAGTATACCACCAGAGCTACAACCCAGCCATGGGCGCCAACTGGGTACAAAAAAAAAACCTTAACTATGGAAGCTTGTTTCCACCAACCTAGAAATCTAGACACACCCTAGCGGCAGCAAAAAACTATTTTGCAGGCAGAGGGGTCTAGCAACTCTGTTGACTTTCGAAGTGGAAAAATCCAACTCTGGTCAGGCTAGTCACATCGTGTATAGAGTTGGTGAGCGGGCTTAACAATGACTGTAGAGTTCTGAGGGTTCTGCGCCGTGATTTCCATAGGTAATTTCCTGGCTATTTGAAAACAAACAAGATGCTACTGGCGAACAAAGGTCTTTCGAATCGACTTTGGCTGCGACTCTGGAGGACTTGGAGTTAAGAGAACGTCACTGAAGTCATTCTTAAATGAAGATCTGTTTGGAATTTTGACAAGCGGATATGGGAAGAGTTTAACTTGCTCCACTGTTGGGAAAACGCATGGGACTCAGCCATAGCCGTTCATTGCTCTGGTTGGTTTTAGCGCTATCCTATAGAGGGATATTTAAAGACAACCGTTTTTCCTACCTCTCGATAATGAGTTCCCAGTCCTAACAACTTGATGCAAGTCTTGCCAGGCTATGTTTCCACCCTAGCCGACTGACATTTGACCCATTTTTTTTCAGAATTGTGAGAAAGTAACACAAAACATTACTTCCATTCTTGCTTTTGAGAAGTCTATCAAAAGTATAGGCTTTATCCTCAATGGGACGGCATGGCAGTCAGCTTCACTGGACACTACAGAAGAGGATTCAAGAGGTTTTGATAGGGGAGATAAGGGACTGTTGTGATAGTTTCAGCAGTTTTAAAGAAGTGGTTTTACAATACGAGTCTCAAACTTTAATATACCATGCATCACCAAATTGTGTCAATCACTTCCAAAGACAGAGTGCCATTACCTACCCCACCCACTAGGGTGAGTAATGCTGATACAATTAAAACATCATGCGCTGTTGTGGATGTTCTAAGCCACTACAGGGTTTTTTTAGTCTTAATTTGGCAATAACTTTGTGTTTCGGGGGACACAAAATAACTTATTTTCAATATAAAACATAATTGTGGACTGGATTTCTAATCTTCGACATGTCCAATACAAGGTTTTACATTCCCTTCATCACAGTCTTGGGCATGTCAAAGATTAGAAACAACATTGGTTTTGATACATTTTTTGTGCAGCTTCAGATTTTAACCTTTTCCTTCCTCATTTTCTGTTTGTGACTATTTTTGCTCCATTGACTTATAACCACATCTTTTAGATTGGAATGACAAGACACCATATAGCCTAATCAAGCAATTTTGATTTTTTTCCCCCTGCTGGAAGAGAAGAAAAAAATATATCCGAAATATTTTTAGTTTTCAGCCACGAACATAACAAAAGAGTAGTGAATTTGAACAATGCAGGGTTAATATCATGAGTTTACATTTGCAACCAAGCGTAGCTATTGTGTTGAAAAATGCAGCGTTGTAATGCCCATCTAAAAGATTCTCACCTGTGACTCCAGCATGTGTTTTGCACAACCATGAAGATAGGAACAATAAAACGACACTCAACGAGCAGTACACTCGAGCTGTCATCCTCTCGAGCTGTGAACTCACAATGAGCTCTGCTGGAAAACGCGCTGAATTAGTCAGTCAGGAAAGACAGTGAGAAACCCAAAACTACAGCGCAAATGTGCAGCTAAATCCCGCAACATAAATCGCTATACAAAAGCTATTTGAAAACGCTCATTTAAAGATGAAAGGAAGTCTCGCTAACTCCAACCCTGATGAAACTCACCTGCCTCTAACTTTAGTAGCCTAATTTGAAGACCTTGATTAGCTTGTTCAGGTGTGTTTGATTTAAGCCTTGTTTATACTCGACGCGTCCGCAAGAGCGCGAAGGGCGCGCGGCAAAAATTACGTCATTGCGGTGTGGGCGGTCGGGCGCGTAGGGTCCGCAAGACCCCATTGCGCCTGGCGGTGTGCACGGCACTTTTTGGTTTGGAGGAGCGGAGGAGCGCTGCGCCCAAGACAGATGTCGTAATAATTACAGTACCTTGGAGACGATTGAGCGTTTTCAGGCAGCACCAGAGGTGTCAAAAGTATTCATATTCGTCACTCAAGTAGAAGATACTAGGTTTTAAAAAAAAAAAACTTCTGTAGAAGCTAAGATTCTGTAGGTGACTAATAAAGAAAAGGAGGCCGTTTATCAAGAACTCGTTCATAGTGCAATGAAATAGCCTAATACTGTCTTGTTCCTTGCTTTTTGAAGAAGCCAAACACGCCTGCATATAGTTCACCCAAAAACGAAAATCATTTAGGCTATACTCACTCTCAAGTTGTTTCAAACCAGTTTGTTTCTGAACACTGAAGGGGTGGTCAAAATCCATTGCCTCTTCAGCATATATATCATTAATCCTTTTGAATGCTTATGTATTTATTTTATAAAATCAATATAGAAAAATCAAGTATATTCATTATCACTTAATAATATATACTGTATATATATATATATATATATATATATATATATAAATATATATATATATTCCTTGTGCTTATGCTTTTGAAAATTATATTCTTAAATGCATGCTGATGTAAGTAACCAGCTTCTTTTAGGTGCACAATTTGTCTCTTTCTCTGGTAGGCCTATCAGGAGAAAGGTTTATGGATCCTAAAGGCGTCGTGAACACACACGTCCAACAGATGATCCTTCTCTCTGCAGATGGTCAAGCTACAGTATATTGAGCATTGCTATATTGAACTTTAATTTTTGTATTAAAAATGTATGCTTTCTATTATATTTCCTTTCTGGGGAGCAAATGTTATCTGTTTTTCTCCCAAACGAGTGAATGTTTTACCATTATGTGTTGGTACACTTTATTGATGATAAGCAGCTCAGACTCTCTTCAGCCTTGATGTGGCAAAGTCTGTGGATGATCATCCGAATCAACCTGATGCCGGCATCCTCGGTCCGTTCTTCATAGTGCTTGATATTGCTGGATTGAAAACAAGATATTTAGAAAATCATGAAATCTATAGATCATACATATTAAATGCTCAAATAAAGTGATTTCAAAAGGTGAAACTTTTTTTTAGATGTTGTGCATTAGAAGGTTAATTTGATCATTATTGTGTCAGGCTGTCACAGCTGTGGGAAGCTTTGATTATGCAAGATTAAACAGGAATTCTTTAATGCTTCATGACTCAAGAAAGTTAATTAGTTAACAGCTCAAGTGGATGGCAAAATGATGAAGACTTTGATTGTTCTGAATTAGTTCAATAGCCTTGAGCAGCTCTGCATCAACTTCACCAATGAAAAACAGAAGCAGTTCTTCAACCATCTTATGAACAAGAAGTTTACAAGAAGGAAGGGATAGACAGGAAGTTTATTGACTTTGGAATGGACCTGGCCGTCTGTATTGAGCTTATTGAAAAGGTAGGCCATCATCACTGTAAAGGCACATGTGAACGTTTAACGCCTTTGGAAATGAATAAATTTCATTTATATTTGTGTTTTATAAATCCCATTTAGACCTCAGTGAGATTTGAGAATAAATAAAAATGATATACTGCTGTTGGACCAATGGCTCTTCACATCCTCATCCATTATTTACAAAGAGAATTTGCTTTTGTTGAGCAGAAAACATTGATAATTTTGACCCATAAAATGTATTGTTGGCTATTGCCACAAATATACTCTTGGGACTTATGACTGGTTTTGTGGTCCACTGTCGCATATATGTTTAATGCACCAAAGTTTCAACTTCTCAAGTTTCCAGCGGGTCAAAACCCCAGCACTTGTTGAAAACTGCACAATTGCAAACTTTCACTCGAATTGAACTTTCCTTCATAAATTCATAAACAGCATGTACCACGTCTGTTTTTCCAAGAGTACTCTATTTATTATTTTGTCTGCCAGCAAATGGGAATTTTTTCCATCCTTGAGGAGGAGTGTATGTTTCCTAAGGCAACAGACACCTACTTCAAGAACAAGCTACATGATCAGTATTTGGGCAAGAACCTTCCAAAAAACCCAAACCAACTAAAGGCAAACTTCTCCTTATGGTCACTATCGACATTAACATGCAAAAACTGCAGCCAGCCGTTGAAGTCATCAGTCAAGTTGCTGGCTCATCCTTAGCCTCTTCTGAAGCAGGTAAACCATTCAGAAGCATTAGAGGAAAAACTTAAAGATTCATTCATTAATATATCACTTTTTTGTTCCATAGAGACCAGTAGTGGAGGAGCAGGAGTCAAAAAGACCGCCAAGAAGAAGGGAGGCTCTTTCCAAACAGTCTCAGCTGTTTTCAGAGTATTAAAACTCATTTGAACCACTGAGGGGTATTTTATTTACACTTTGCTTCTTAGTATTTAGAGAAAAAAGATTGTTGCGCTGCTTTATCCCTAATGAGTTGAAAACATCAGGTACACTACACAATAAATGTTGGGAAAAAAATATTATTACATAACATGTTTTGTCAATCAGTAACACAGTTCAATTGTATTTTAACCAATGACTTATTACAGGGATAATGGACAACCTTCTGGTTATCTACCAGTTACGCTGTAGAGCCCGACCAATAAAGGATTTTGAAGGCCGATACCGATACAAATATCTTTGGGTTTTAAAATCCAATATTCCGATATATCGGCCGATATTTTTTTTTTTTATTATTAAATATTGTTGGATTTCGCACATGTGTAAAAGAAAATCTAACTTTTCTGCACAAGATACGTTTGATACTTTTTCTCTATGTCTAAATGTTCACTCCTCGCAAGTATAACTTATATTTTACAATGCAGGGACTGTAACTAGAGATATGCTAGTTATAAATACAGTAATCATTACTTTATTTAGGCAGAAAAAGTTCATTGTGGTTTCCAAGCTCATTAATGTTAACGTTAGCGGTCTTCCACTGATGATAGTGGCATTAGCTAGCTTTGTGGTTAGCTAGTCTATGATGAGCCATAATTTAGCAATAGATAACGTCATACTGCAAATTGTAAAACATACATTTTCAATATAACAGGCCAAGGAGAGATGATTGAAGCGTGTTTCGTCCATTTTTATTTTATTTTTTAAATATTCATTTATCGGCCATTATAACTGCCGATACCGATATTTTGGAAAATGCCTAATATCGGCCGATATTTCGGAAAATGCCTAATATCGGCCGATATATCGGTCTGGCTCTACGCTGTAATGGTGTGTTAGGAGGCATCAGGATCTGTAGAAAGGTTTTAGTAGGATCCTGTATTTTGACTTCAAACAGGGGACATTGTACTTGAATAACCAATGCATTTGCATTTGGCTCTAACTTGATATGCATTGGCTCATTACAGTGGTCTTACTGGATTCTGATTGGTCAATCATGGCATTTTGTGGCCAGACGTTTTTGCATAGTGACCACTAACCTATATAATTGACCATTTAACGTTTCTCATAACACTACACAATCTCTTTCCTCTCTCGTAATAATAATTTTAGATCCGTATTTAATGTCCTTTTATTTGGAATTTAACTGTGTAATAATAAACTGTATAATGACCATTTTACTGTTCACTTTGGAGATCCTTACACGTCTAAGATTTATGATCTAATGTCTATTGATTCATGGTCATAGATACAGAATCCATAATGCCAGTGCGATCTCTGAAGGACAGTTCATCGATGGGAAGAAGGCCTCTGAGAAGCTCTTGGGATCAATTGATATTGATCACACACAGTATAAGTTTGGTCACACAAATGTCACACTAATTTATCTTCTTACTGGCCTTATTCTGCTATCATCCTTGAAAAATATTATTGTAAACATTCATATTACATTCTGACACTTAATTCATCTAACAGGTGTTTTTCAAAGCTGGCCTACTAGGGACATTAGAGGAAAAGTGTGATGAAAAATGGGCATCATTGGTGGAATAAATCTATCTAACACATTTACCCAAATTCTTATATGCCTGTTTAGCCGAAGCTAATTCGGGTGGGTTTCTTCATCATACAATGTCACTTCTCTGTCTTTTACGGCCCTGACGAGAACGTCGGTCTCCTCGGCTGTGAACCGCTCCTGGTGTGCGCCATTATAAAAGCAATCCACCATGGAACAAGAGCCTGCTTTTAAAGGGAATGTGAGTTGACGCTCTGATGGGTTTATTGCACGTTACGCCCAAACCACACCCACGAGTAATGAGGCTACTTCAGACCAACCCATTTGCATCGGGTGCAAGAGTCGTTTATCCAGTCGGTATAATAGCAACAGCGCCCAAGATCCGTCCACAAAGTTAATTGTGTTTCACGTTTGATACTTGCGTTTCAGATTGTTAAAATAGGGCCTTTAGTCTAAAACTACAATAAGCAGCATGTTTACATAACACAGTCTCATCCCAAGAAGTCGTATAACTGATGTCTTGGGACGTCTTTTGACCATACGTCAACATCCGCCTTTTTAGGGTACCCTTAAACGTCGGTTACATGACGATCCCGGGCCGTCATACAACTGACGCTTTACCTTTAACGTCGGTTAGGTGACGGGGTAGGTTTAGGTCTGGGGTAGGGTTGGGATCCGATAACGTCATCCAACCGACGTTTAAGGGTACCCTAAAAAGGCAGATGTTGACGTATGGTCAAAAGACGTCCCAAGACGTCAGTTATGTGACGTCTTGGGATGAGACTGCGCTGGTTTACACACAGCTAGGGTTGGGTATCGAGAATCGAGTATTGATTGGAACCGAGACTAACTTTTCGTTTTTCCCGGAATCGTTCAAAAGTTAAAATTTCGATTCCTAGTTTCGATATTCACACTCCGCCGACCAGAAGAGTATTTCCCTTTAGAAAGGAGTATTTCCTTCAGAAACATCGTTGGTTAGCAAGGTTAGCTAAAATTTTTTGACCCTGCCTCTAAAAAGAATCGGAATCGAGAATCGTTGGGAACCGGAATCGAAACAAGGAATCGGAAACGGAATCAGAATCGTTCAAATTCAAATGATACACAACCCTACACACAGCCCACACAAACGCTACAGGACACCTGCCAGTAACTAAATGTGATAACAAAGTAACTTTATTCACACATTTTAAAAAGTGGCTGAGATATTTTGATGTAAATTTAAAAGTAATGCGTTAGTAATGCACCAGTTACTTGAAAAAATAATCAGATTTTGTAACTCGCATTACTTGTCCGTGGAAATTCCTTATCAGGACATTTAGCTTCTCAACTGTAAAAAAAAACGCTGCAATGGTAAAGTGTCACAAACGCCCACAGAAAGACGTTTTCAAAAGAGCACTGTCGTTTTTAGCTGGCTAAAAACGCCTAGACACTGCCTAATTCAATTGTTGATCCTGTTTTTTTAAACAGTTTCAGCTTTTTCATCCATTGGATGAAAACCACTGCTTTAGTAGATTTATAAAAATCCAGAATGCACAAAATATGCAACATTTACTGAACAAAATATCCAATCAGCTTTTAGCAGACTCATTTGGCACACACAATTGTAGCAAATGAACCAACTCCACAAAAGACTCTAAATGGGCGAGTGACGGAGGATTGTTTACTGTGTCTTTAAATCCCCACTTTGACAGCTTTTTTTACCCTCTTTGCACCAAAATGGAGCCCACGAGTATAGATAGCAGTGCGTTGAGACCGTCTCTCCATATTTAGACACCGAGCTTTAATCAGTGGTGCGGCTGTTCTCACCTTTAATGAGGATTGTGTTAATTAAAACTGGCCAAGTTTACTTCAGACTACAATGTCACAGTATGGTGATTTTGCAGCAGGGCTTTGGTTAAGCTTGGTGGCGGGAAACGATACAGGAAGGCTTTTGTTTCAGGCTAATTAATCGCTTGACTTCTCTTGACAGGCGTGGAGTCTCAGACTTCCCACAACCATTTGTCAGTGCCAAGATTCACAGGGTTTCGTTGCATCCACACGAACACATTCCACACATTGTGGCTGATAAGCTGTTGCAATATGATGAGCCAAACCTGCTGTCTAAATAAATAAATGCACACATAAATTGTAAATATGTGAAAAAGGACATGACCGATGCAATGTAAACAGGTTTAAAGGAATGGTTCGGAGTAATTTTAACCTAGGGTCCTTTGCACCATGAACTCGAGCCAAACACAAACGTAAAAAAAAGGTTGTGAATTTTACGTTTATTGTTTAAATACTATTTTCAATTCTTACATGGAATATACATTTTTTAAAATCACGTTTTACTCTAAAACGGCAAGAAAATCAGAGCCAATGATCAATAAAATGAATGATTAATAAATCTAAACAAGTTGTGTTCCATAAATTGAGCTTTCAGAAAGATTTGGCTACAGTATCATTAATTTCCAATTCGGTCGTTTTTGACCACGAGCAGTACAAGTGTGACTATTTTTTTTTGAGTGCCAAAACCTTTACCAAGTTTCGTACTATTATGATATAGAATTTATTTATTTATTTTACATTTTTCGGTCACAAATGACTGAAGAATACCAGGAACCTTAATGAATCACAATTTTACTTAAGTCATAGCCTGACTTCGTCATACTCATATTCTAATGAGAATATGAGTCTGAAATCACTCAATTGAACTTTGATTATGAGGCGTGTCGTAACCGAACCAGGACAAAAAAAACCCCTCTGCACTCAATTGGATAGTCGGTAGACCTACCAACCAATCAGAGCAACGCATAAGTCAACTCCTTTGCATAGCACAGTTTTCAAATACAGAACGTAGCCTACTTTATTTATTTTAGAAGTTAAATAAAGAGTGTTACTTCTTTTACTTACTTCTCCATGAGTGCCACCAAAGGAGAAACCACAACGACCACAGGCTTTTCATTACGTCCCATCTTCTTAGCGACCGTCAGAGCCAGCTGATAAGTTACACTTTTCCCGAATCATGTAGGAAGGACGCCAAAAATATATTTCCGATCGACAAATGCCTTGATTGCAGTTCTCTGTTTGTCTATCAGAATGAATGCGCTGTCGATTTATTTTACAAAAGACGCGACAGCGGAATCTATACATCTCAATTCTCCAGCTGCACTCATCTTTGACAAGCGCTCTTTGACGACGTGAGGATTACGTTACTGAAGACCACCTGTCAATCATCGTATAAAGCCCGCCCTGGCAATTTGATTGGCCCGTTGATCTCTGAACCGTTCATAATTTCTCCTCAATGGATTGAGTCCAGACCGAACTTCCCGTCCAAAAAATGTTGTGGGCGGAGTTCGGGCTGGCATCCAGGCTACTTAAGTCAAGGAATACGACTAAAATCACATTCAAATTTCAACACACTTAAGAGAACAATTTTACTCACATTTTACAGCTTGATACTATATATATGGCCTCAGGTTTCCATTGTGACCTGTTTGTGTTAAATATTTCTTTGCTGCACTAGCTTCTACTAACACCATAAACTGTAAGTACCGCATCTTCATAAAACACATTTGCTGTTAGAACCATGTATTATAAGGGCACTGCTTTAATTCTGCATGCGAGTCTGATCAGTACAGTGTTTGTCGATACTGCTTTTAGACCTTAATGATGTGCTGTACAGTGCACAGTGCCCCCACAATCAGTGGGTGTTTTCTGCCCACAGATAGGTTTAACTAAAGAGGAGTTTCTGATGTGTCATGCACCAAAGATTGTTTTGTTCATCTCCATTCAGAAAACAAATGAATGCAGTCCTGTTTGTTTGTGAGCACACCGAGGGGTCAAGGTTTGGGTGATTAGTTTTGTCCAGCAAGCCCCCGCTGGTCGATATCCTAACAAAAGCATCTGGCAATAAAAAAACATGGGATTTGGGCTCACAATCTTTGCTATATGCCAACACAGTCTCATGATGATGCATATCTATACCACGAATGTCATTTCTCGTGGCATTTATATGTCAAAAATGTTTTTGCGTGCTTATGCTACGCACTAAAAAACCCTGGGGTATGTTTAGGGGGAGGGGAGTTTGTGCGTATTATACGCCAAAAAGTGCGTATCATATGCACGTGAAAAACACGTACCATATACACGCTAGGGTTGGGTATCGAGAATGGAGTATCGATTGGAACCGGGACTTTTCGTTTTTCCTGGAATCGCTCAAAAGTTAAAATTTCGATTCCTAGTTTCGATATTCACAGTCCGCCGACCAGAAGAAGAAACCGCTGAACAACACCAATGAAGAGGCGTCTACCGGAAGTGTTGGCATAACCGCGCGAGTCGAACATGAGTAGCTTACGTCGGCGGTCCAAAGTGTGGCTTCACTTTTCTAAAAATAACAAAATCTCGGCAAAATGCAAAATTTGTGACAAAAAAGGAGTATTTCCCTTTAGAAAGGAGTATTTCCTTCAGAAAGACCGTTGGTTAGCAAGGTAAGCTAAACTTTTTTGACCCTGCCTCTTAAAAGAATCGGAATCGAGAATCGTTGGGAACCGGAATCGAAACAAGGAATCGGAATCAGAATCGTTCAAATTCAAACGATACACAACCCTAAAGGGGGTCGCACACCGGACGCGCAGCGCCGCGCCGCGTCGCGCAGCGCCACGTCTTTAAAATTCGAACACATTATTCTCTATGAGTGTACACACACCGGCGGCGCCATTCGGCGTCTGTCCGCGGCGCCCAGCAACGGCTCAGGACCGTGTTCAAAACCCTGCAGCGCCACAGAGCGCCATTTACATAGTTTATATAAAATTTTAATTATTTTTGACTCAAAACGTTGCTGATGGATCCTGACTTCGCACTATGCTGCAATATACATTTGGCTTTGCATTTATTTACAGAAATCAGCTGCTTGAATGACAATTGCTGCATAGAGAATAATGTGTTCGAATTTTAAAGACGTGGCGCTGCGCGACGCGGCGCTGCGCGTCCGGTGTGCGACCCCCTTAATACACGCAAAAACAGTTTTTGCCGTATAAATGCCACAAGAAATGACAGTCGTGCTATAGATACGAACTTTCATGAGATCGGGCTCTATATGCTTACAAAATGTTTAAATATTTTATTGATGTCTGGATAAGACCAACGCCTGTGAAGAGACGACTCACCGCCTGCGATATGTTATGGCGCCGTTTTATACATAAACAATATTTATATTTAATACTTATATATAAAAATATGAATGTAAGCCAGAGGAGAACTGGCCCCGACTGAGCCTGGGTTCTCCCAAGGTTTTTTTCTCTATCCAATCTGATGGAGTTTTGGTTCCTTGCCACTGTCGCCTTGCTTTTGGCTTGCTTAGTCGGGATTATTTAATATTTAACAATATTATCGATCTGTGTTGTACTACTTTCATGTTATCACTGTGAAGCTGCTTTGATACAATCTGTATTGTGAAAAGCGTTATATAAATAAATGTGACTTGACTTGACTTGATAAAGGGTGAATATGTCAATTTTCCTATAGGCTGGACTTCACTTTTGGCCACTACTGTATGGCAGATCTTTGACTTGCCAACTGATCTTTAAACCATGCAGCAAAAGCAAGGCGATTTTATGAGGATTGCAAGCTTCCCTGGAGTTGTTGGAGCCATTGATGACACTTGCATTCGCATCATTGTTCCAACTGTAAATGAGGATGCATGTATTATATTAAAATAAAAAGATTCCACAGATTCCATTGTTGTCCTTAAGTGCCTCAGTTAGCCAACACATGTCCCCAAAAGGACAAGAATTTCAGATATTGCCATGTTTGAGTCATGTTTTGATGTCCCCATAATGTGTGAACTAGAACCTCATGATAAACCTAAAATTAAAAGAAAATATTTATTTTATGTTTCAATTTTTACTGTCCATCTCTGATGTCACAAACAATGCAAATGTTTAACATGTATTGTCATTGACAACGCAAGTGTAGAGAAAGCAGAGAAATTAATATTCATCTAGTCATTTTGACACACACATTCATTGAAGGTGGAAAACCTCTAGATTTAAAACTATTAGAACAAGTGACTTATACATTCTTAGAAGAAATGGTTCTATTTAGAACCAGAAATGGTTCCATCCCCCGCTTCATATATGGAACTCCGAAATGGTTCTATATAGAAAAGGTTCTATTGGCCAAGTATGGAAGCCCAGGGTTCTATATAGAACCCAGAGGAACCCTTTTTTAAGAGTGTATAGAACCTTTTAGGGGTTCCAAATACGTAGTGCTGATAGAACCTTTTAAGGTTCTATATAGAACCTTTTCTTCTAAGAGTGTAAGATTGACTTGGTCTGCATTGCAAAGCATATTTGTTTTAAATTAGATGTTTCGCCTGCTCCTACATGTTATTTCAAGAAGAAACCTTGAGAAAGTTTGATTTGGTGGTCTGTGGTCGCTCAATTACAAAGATCTAGACTTCAATTACATCCAAGGATGTGTCAGATTCCCTGCCAGTTAGTGGACTTGAGTTTGTGCAGGAAAACTTTCCTTCAAAATGCCCCATTTAGGCGGCAGTCTCAAGACAGCATTTTATCTTCTGTCTTCCGCCCTTCCTTCCCTTTTAGTGATCCGTTTTGTCAGGGGCAAGAACAGTGGAGCACTTAGCTCTGTTTGAGAGTGTCATTCAAGGAGGAAGTGAGGGACTACATGGGCAGCAGGCGCCGCACACAAGGCTCAATTTGATTTAGTAGAAAAGGAGAGTTTGACAGCACAAAACAGGCCTTGTTGCTTAAGAGAGTGCCATCGGCCCATTCAAACAGTGTCAGACATTGTCCTGCTGCTCAGCCATCAGAGAACAGCCAGATTACGGCACTAGACTCTCTTAGTTCTCCTACATCTGGAAGTCCCAAAACAAAGGCTTTCAGAAATCACTCCAGCCCAGAAGCCACAGCAAGACATTTTTTGTCTGACCCCTTTTTTTTTGTGAAACTCGAAAAGAGAAAAAAAGTGCTAAGTGATATTCAGGGTAGTTCATTCTTTCTGTCTTTAGCTCTGACTACAGGCCATTTGATGCATGAAGTTCCATGTGTGAGAAGTTCGGCTGCCTCTCTTGAAACACTTGGACGTGCACAGGGCCGAATTTACTTAAAGTGAACATCTTTTCACATCGCTGGGAAAGGCTCGATTGAAATATTATGGTAAGAGCTTTGTTATGTTTCTGAAGAGTTGCCTCTTTAAGGAATATTCTGGTTCAGGGTCAATCATTGGAATATGTAGCATAATGTTGATTACAAAACTTAAAGGGACTTGATTGAGTAGTTCACTTTAAAAAAAAACTTCTGCTGATTCATCATCTGGTGTCGTTTAAAGCCCTTTGAAGCTGCACTGAAACTCTCATTTGGACCTTGAACCGTTTAGTTCCCATTGAAGTCCATTATATGGAGAAAATCCTGGAATGTTTTCATTAAAAACCTTAATTTCTTTTCGACTGAAGACAGAAAGACATGGACATCTTGGATGACATGGGGGCGAGTAAATTATCAGCAAATGTTTTTTTAAAAGTGAACTACTCCTTTAAAAGGTTAGTTCACCCAAAAATGAAAATAATGTCATTAATGATGACTCACTCTCATGTCGTCCGAAGCCCGTAAGACCTCCGCTCATCTTCGGAACACAGTTTAAAGTCCCCATGAAATCAAAATTGAACCCATTTACTTTGTTAGCGCATATTACTAGTCTTGTGGTGAACAATTAATCCGTGCAAGTAAATATATATTTAAAAAATGTTTTACCTAGGTAATCTTTAATCAAAATCTGAAAAGTTACTTCCGGTCTGGAATGATTTCGTATTCTGATGAAGTAGGTTTCACAACTTGGGTGGGGAAACGCTTAACCACTCCCCTCAAACCGTTAGTTTGCTATGAGCGAGAGATGGAGAGGAGGAGCGCTAGAGTAAAACCCTGCCCTCTGTTCAATATTCCGTTTCACTTGGAAATACGTCACAGCACTGGAGAAAAATCGTTTGCAACTTCCGGTTCACGGGGACTTTAAGGTATTTTAGATTTATGACTGGATGATGGACGGAGAGTGATGAACTTGTCTTTTCAGAGTTACCCATAGGTGTGCGAGTGTGTTCAGATCACTTTCACTCTGTTCTTCTTCAGAAATCCAACAGTGGCCTTAGATGAGTGTTAATGATCATTGTTATGTTGGAAAAGTGCGCAACGACCAAAAGCCCAGAGTGATGGTAGCATCTTTCCTTTGAGAAGTACATCTGTGAATTCATGATACCATCAATGAAATGCAGCTCCCCAACCACATAAGGACACTGCCACCACCATGTTTCACACAGTAGGCATGCATTTTTCTTAGTATTCCTCACCTTTGCGACATCATACAGTTTTGAAGCCATCAGTTCCAAAAACGTTTATCTTGGTCTCCTCACCCCAGAGTATAAAGTCCCAGTAGTCTTCATATTTGTCAGCATGGACCCTGGCAAACTTATTTTGTGCCTGACATTTAGGAGAGGCTTCTTTCATGGACGGCACCCATGCATTAGCCTCGTGAGACCATCCTGATCTCGCGAGCTTTCAAGGTTTCACTCGCAGATCAGTCTGGATACTTTCCGTTAAAGAAAATTTGGGAGCAGTTCACCAAACGAACGTCCAATCAGCGTTGGCTTTGAGGCGGGTTGAGGTGTGACGCAACGAGAAGCGCGACAGTTCAGTCTATGAAACTAGCATCAGCGTGGCTATCAAGCAAGTTTTATCGGAATTAGAGAGTATTTCTTCACTGAAATAAGAGCAAAACACTGCTCTGGAGGCTTTTCTCAGAGGAAAAGATATTTTTGCTCTTCTCCCGACTGGTTTCGGCAAGAGTTACGGTACGTCATATGTTTCGTTGATCTGATTGGTTGATTTGGCCCGTCTATCACCAACATAGGCCAATCAGCTAACCAGTATTTTCGCCCCTTACCAAAACTACTTCAACGGAAGGTTTCCAGACTTAGTAGATGAGGCAGATAGATAAAGGGACAGATGTAGGTAGAGAGGTTCAGACAGAGAGAAAAGTGGGTGTGGAATCTCTTTTATGTTTTGCATCAAACGAGGGGTCAGACCACAGTGGTCCCTCACTGACTGCTGTAAAATGCACAATCACCTGTGCTATTCAGTTATTAGCTCTTAATATCTTTTTGCTTTATTCTATGAATTGCTCTGAGATGGCCAGTGTTCATTCCTTTTTGAAACACCGTTTAATTGCTGCACTAAAAATGAAGTTGCTAAATTCATTTTTTCAAGTAGCTTTCCTGAACATTTCCATATGGTCATATTTATACAGTATGCAAGTAACACAGTTGGTGACTTAAACATATGGCTGCTTCTTCAGTAAAGCCCTATTACTAATATAATATTTTAAAATGTCTCAGGCCCAGAAGGAAGAAAAGGAATAGTCAAATAAAGTCGTTATTTTTGTTGTTGTTGGGGGTTTTTTTGCACAAAAAGTATTCTCGTCGCTTGATAAACTTATAGTTGAGCCACTGTTACATGGAATATTTAAACATTTTCTTCGACGACTTTCTAGGCTGTCAAGTTTCAATCCCTTAGGGTGCCTATGTAGCAGTGATCCACCTCTCACATTTAATCAAAAATATCGTCATTTGTGTTCCGAAGATGAACGAAGGTCTTGGTATAGCATGGGGGTGAGTAATTAATGACTTAATTTTCATTTTTGGGTGAACTAACCCTTTAACGTATGAGTGAGTGAGTTTATGTAAAGCTTAAGCGCAATATAAGACGTAAAAGATTTTTTTTTTTACTTTTTCACAACTGATGCGGTGGTTTTTGTTGTGCACGCGCTTCGGTTGAACGGTCAGAAAGGTCATGCGTGCTTATGTCAAGCTTTATTCTAAATGTATTTATTTATATCTGTTTATATTTATATGCATCTTGTTGCTGCCTGTTTCTGTAACAGAAGCCAGTAGTGTGCTGTATGCCAACAGAGGAAATCGAGGATGCGTCTCTTCCTGTGGGTTGGAAAAGCTACAGATCACCTGAGGGACGGAAATACTATGTCAACCCAAGCACTAAAGGTATCATTACTCATGTCCTCTTTGTTTATGTCAGCACTCAGTAAGCTTGTTTTGACTGTCTAGCGTTTGAGCAGTATGGAAGCTTTTTTATTTATTTATTTACTCAAAATGTTTTTAGTTTTACTGACAGTGAGTGTTCAGGCTAGCAGTCAGATATTCAGATACATCTACGGTGCAAAATGTAAACAATAAGCTGCCAAAGCTTTTTTTTCTGGTCCCTTCTTGGGATAGGCTTGCTGAATCTATGTTAAAGGGTTAGTTCACCCAAAAATGAAAATTCTGTCAGTATTTACTCACCCTCATGTTGTTCCAACCCCGTAAGACCTTCGTTCATCTTGGAACACAAATTAAGATATTTAAGATATTAAGATCGCTCCTGCATACTAGTCCATAGGCTTCTTGAGGGAATGACAATTGATGGCCTCGAAAAGTCATTAAAGACATCGTTAAAATAGTCCAAGTGACTACAGTGGCTCAATCTTAAGTTTATCAAACGACGAGAACACTTTTGTGCGCAAAAAACAACAAAAATAACGACTTTATTTCAACTATTTGTTTATTTCTCCCTCTGCCTCGAGTCAGGTTTCTAGTTTAACAGCGTAAGCTTCTGTTATTGTACGTCACATGCATCACACACATGACCAGCGTCGGCCAATAGCGAGCCTACGTGTGACGTAGCTTTACGCTATCACACTACATTAACTGACTACGGGCCCATGGAGAAGGAAGTGAATAGTTGACATAAAGTCGTTATTTGTTCGTTTTTGTGCACAAAAAGTATTCTCGTTGTTTGATAAAGTTAAAATTGTAACACAGTCTCATCCCAATTCGTCATATAACTGACGTTTTGGGACGTCTTTTGACCATTCGTCAATATACGACTTTTTAGGGCCCCCTTAAACGTCGGTAGATGACGATCCCGGGTCGTCATACAACTGACGCTTTACCTTTAACGTCAGTTAGGTGACGAGTTGGGTTTAGGGTTAGGTTTAGGTATGGGGTAGAGTTAGGATCCCATAACGTCATCTACCGACGTTTAAGGGGGCCCTAAAAAGTCGTATATTGACGAATGGTCAAAAGACGTCCCAAAACGTCAGTTATATGACGAATTGGGATGAGACCGGGTTGAAAATTGAGCCACTGTAGTCACTTGGACTATTTTAACGACGTCTTTAATGACTTTTCGATGTCCGCAAGTGTCATTCCCTCAAGAAGCCTATGGACTAGTATGCAGGAGTGATCTTAATATCTTAAATATCTTAATTTGTGTTCCGAAGATGAACGAAGGTCTTACGGGGTTGGAACAACATGAGGGTGAGTAAATACTGACAGAATTTTCATTTTTGGGTGAACTAGCCCTTTAAGAGATGAGAGACTGGTTAGACAAACAAAAACAAAGACGTTCTCATTCAAGGCGCTCTTTAGTAGAGAAAAATTACAATTAAAAGACAATGAAACAAACCACACACATTAAAAAGCCTATATTCAAACGGCTCATAACATAACACTTCAAAAAGACAGCACACGTAATATCTCAAGAAAAAGGTTCTCACAAGAAAATGCTCTTGAGATCATTTTTCTTGAGACAATTTTTCTGTTTGGAGGAAGGCATTTGCGGCTTTTTTAAATGTTCTATCATGTTGGATACTTTTATTTATTTATTTTTCTTAATTGGATTATTGTTTTTGGATTGTCTATAGTGATTTGAAAATGAAGCAGCATTCCTTACAGTAAAAGTACACGTTTTCCTGATAACAGCCAGCATATCTTTTATGTTGCTGATAAACTGATGCTTTAGGGAAAAATTATAGAGATACCATAGAGATAAAAACACCATGTACGTGTTACGAATGTACTGTCCTTTGATAATCCCAGTCAGGGTTTGTGGCATGGTACTGTGATGGCATCCTAAACATCTCAATTTCAGTTAGTCTGAAACGAATGCAGTGTTTTTTATAAAGACCAGCATTTCTGACACCTGTGCACGTGACATGAATGCTCATACTGTATATAAAAGTAAAAAAGCTCAGAGCTAATTTCATTGCCCTTTCCAAATTTATCTCATCTATTGGTCTTTTCACTGCAGCTGTGGTACCAGCCACAGTGATTCATTCACATACCCTCAGGCTCCTTTTTACATGCGTGCGCTGCCTGATAAAAATGCGGAACGTTGATAAGGTATCTCAGAATGTTGTTGTGTAATCATCGTACAGCGCCACAGGCTGGAAAACGTCCTTTTTTTATTATTATTAACTTCATTAGCATTCTCCATCATCTTTATAGCCTATTCATCTGAAGAGGGACAAATCTAGCTGATCTGGATTAATCTGTTTTCATCTTTCGTCTTCTTCCTCTTTTCTGACAAGCCCCAGCACGCTGCCTGGGACGCATACCTGCAGTGACCTCTTGTTTTCCACAGAAGCGTAATTGAAGTGAATGTAGAATTCATGGCGGTTTAGTCATGCTAACTATCAGCAATTTAGAAGTTTAGAAGCCAAAGGACATTTCGGATTATGCAGGATGAAGACCAGATGGATAGAAAGACGCACAAACTGTATAAAGGCATGTTCAGAGAATATTTTCCCCTAAAAATATTGACGCTGTAACGTTGTTACAAAGATATCCAGCCGAACCTTGACACCTTGGTGCGACTAGCCCTTTCGTTTAGGATTTGATATCATCCTGATGTTGTTTTTGCTCTTCAGGTAACTGGATGCTGTAAAGGTTAAACTTTGCTTTAAAACAGCATGCTGTTCAATGGTCTTTTGTAAACATGTGCTGTGTATTTCTGTTCATTCTGAGCTGGCACCCAGCATGGTCCTCTAACAGTCTGGCACTAAACTATGACTGCCCTGTAAACACTGGCAGAACTGTCCAGAGGCGATCTGTTTGTACAGCGCTGCAACCATGTGCTGCTGTTCTTTCACTGTAAACACTTTCTCTCTATGATTATGCTTTGTTTGCTAAAAAAATAAATAATTGCTGTAGTCTATTAAAGGGATAGTTCACTTTGAAATTAATGTTTGATATGTTTTAGCTGACCTCAAGGGCATCTAAGATGTTGGTGTCTTTGTTTCCACAGTATTTTCAATTTTGATATTTTTAGGTCAAACCGTTCTTGTCAGTTATATAATGGTATATGGGGTCCACCTCAAAGAGCATGCACAGAGAAGTCCAAATTAAACATGATTTAATGACCCGTAAATGTAAGTACACATTGATGGCCTAAGACACGGAACGAGCGGTTTGTGTGAGAAAACGAACAGTATTTATATCGTTTTTACCTCTTGTAATCACAGCCATGTCCAAGTGATCTGAGGGCGTGGGCGCTTCGGTCTGCGCAAGCGCTGGAAAGCGCCGGAAGTGATCTCTCGCACGGTTGCGGAAAAAAAAAATCAACGTTGTCTTGTCTGTTGATATATCGAAATCGTCTTTCATTGCGATTTCCTGTATATCTAAATATGTTTAGATCTTCACAGTTTAAGGTAACACTTCCGAAATCTCTGTAAACAATGAGCGACGTACATGCGCAAGATATCACTTCTGGCTCTTTCCAGCGCTTGTGCAGACCGAACCGCCCATGCCTTCAGATCACTTGGATGTGGCTGTGGTTACAAGAGGTAAAAACGATATAAATACTGTTCGTTTTCTCACACAAACCGCTCGTTTTGTGTCTTAGGCCATCAATGTGTACTTACATTTACGAGTCATTAAATCATGTTTAATTTGGACTTAGGTGGTGACCGTAGACCTGCATTATATGACTGATAGACAAGAACGGTTTGACCTAAAAATATTAAAAAAAAATTGAAACTACTGCGGAAACAGATACATCTTGGATTCCCTTTGAGGTAAGCTAAAACATACCAAAAATTAATTTCGAAGTGAACTATCCCTGGTTCTTATTGGATAAACTAAATGTACTGTGTCTTTTGGGCATCGAGTTTTGTTGTCAAATTTCCATGGGAGCTTGTCAGAACTGTTAATATAACAGTGGTTCTCAGCTGGTTTTGATTCAGGAGCCATATTTATTTTAGAAATAATTCAAAGGGGACATTATGCCCCCTTTGTAAATAACATTAACATGCCTGTGTTTGTGTTAGAGACAACGTGGGAACGGCCAAGCACATCCACCGCCATCACAAAAGCTACGGGGTCTCACCGAAACTCAGGTAATTTTTCCACAAGAGCTGATTTTCAATCCAATAAAATAGCTTTTATTATATAGATATAGAGTTTGCAGCCTGATTTACAGTTTCATCTCATATCAAGAGACAACCTAATTAAATTTTGACAAACACAATTATGTTATTGCTAAAATACAGTCAATTTATTGCTAAATCAGTCGGGTTTTACCAATTTTAGATTTTCTAAATGGGTTAATAACGTTATCATTACCTGCTTTGGAAATTAACTGTTAAATGCAAACATTTTAATTTTAAATTGCATGTAAGGAGAGAACATGGTTGACAGAACAGGGGTTTTCCTGGGTCTAAAAGGAACACGGTCATCACAGAGCACACAATTTCATGAGAATAAACTATGTTAATGTAATGCTAATTGGCACAGCCTTTATTATTGTATCTGTAAAATAACATACTTTCTGCTACATTCTGTGATAAGAAGCTACATCAGGTCACAGAAGGAACTAATGTCAAACACTCGACTGACGTTGCGTTGTGAGTTTGGAAGAAACATGGTATTAATGTAATAGATTGTTGTGTTTTGATGCTATATGCTAAGATAACATGCTAGCTAGCCCATATGCTCCTGTTGCTAGGAGCAATTATGTTTTATGGCCAATTTTAAAGAGTAAAACCACTTAAGATCACTGTAATGTTTCTTTAATTGAAGGGCATTTGATACAGAGACAGAGAATAAGAAGTTAAAAGTTTAATCAAAGAAATAACAGCTCTACTGCAGTCTTTACCTAGCGTGCCATGCCACCATTAGCATACAGTGGTGTGAATAAGTTTGGACACCCATGCTAAAGTTGCCTAAAAAGAGGAATAAAAAATCATCTTTTGGATATTGATCTTAATGCCTTAATTAGAAAAATGAGGAAAACTCCAACCTTTAAGGACACAAATTTTCTTTGTGAATGAGTAATGTATCATAAATAAATAAATGTTTTTCCTTAAAATACAGGGTGCATAAGTCAGGACACCCCTATGTTAAATTCCCATCGAGTCAGGCAGATTTTTATTTTTAAAAGCCAGTTATTTCATGGATCCAGGATAATATGCATCCTGATAAAGTTCCCTTGGCCTTTGGAATTAAAATATCCCCACATCATCACACACCATTCACCATGCCTTGAGATTGGCATGGTTTTACTTCAGTTAGCCTAATAGCTGGTTTGATTTGCATTGAAAGATGATCTTATGGAAAGTACCCCATGCCAATCTCTAGGTGTGGTGGAAGGTGTGTGATGATGTGGGGATATTTTAATTCCAAAGGCCAAGGGAACTTTATCAGGATGCATATTATCCTGGATCCATGAAATAACTGGCTTTTAAAAATAAAAATCTGCCTGACTCTATGGGAATTTAACATAGGGGTGTCCTGACTTATGCACCCTGTATTTTAAGGAAAAAACATTTATTTATTTATTTATGATACATTACTCATTCACAAAGAAAATTGGTGTCCTTAAAGGTTGGAGTTTTCCTCATTTTTCTAATTAAGGCATTAAGATCAATATCCAAAAGATGATTTTTTTATTCCTCTTTTTAGGCAACTTTAGCATGGGTGCCAAAACTTATTCACACCACTGTAGCAGTCATCTCAAAAATCAAATCAAATGATCAAATAAAACTTTTGGCGGGACAAATATTCATTTTGGGGACCAAAATATTTGAAAAGGTCATGGTGGACAGAAGTAGAAATAGAAGAGAAAGTAAAATGTGAACAGAGACAATTGAATAATACATGGTGGACAGAAATGTTGGGAGAAGTGGGTGAGGACATGTTGACAGATCAAGGGAGAGGGCATTATGGAAAAGGTATACATATGGACATGGTGGAGAGAGGCACAAGAGGTGACATAGTTAAATTATAGAAGATGTGTTGGATGATAACGGCAGTAAGATAAAGAATGTCCCAGTATTTCAGGAGAGTGTAGTCTGTTCGTTTATCAAATGCTGGATGTCAGTGCACATATCAGGGAAGGCTGGCTCATTAATGCTCTGACCGTGTGTGTTTCTTCTGCCCTGAGGGAGGGAGAAGGACAGCTCAAAGAAGAACAACGTTGTTGTGCCACAGCCTCCATCATAATAATCACTCCCCACCACTGGACACAGTCACTGAACACACACACACACACACACACACACACACACACACACACACACACACACACAGGCTGTTCAGCCTTTGCCAGAGCTGAACGTTAGCCATCTGTGGGCCATGGGGCCAGACTCAGTGATATGAATACCATTTGGACATAATGTATCATCTTGCGTGTTAGCTTCAGTGTAGTGTCAGTAAGGGTTTATTAAGTTAGTGTGTATGCGTCACTGAAACATAGAACGAGCCCCAATCCAAAATGCAGACTACTGTTTAAAACAGGTGTCCATGAGCTCCAACCTTAATCAAACACACTTGAGCAAACTAGTCAATGTTTTCAGAATTATTAGAAAGGCAGGAAAGTGCGTTTTGGTTGATTAGATCACAAGCAGATGAGGGACCATAGACAGTAAAAGCCCAATTATTGCACTCCCTGTCTGATGTTTGAGCGAATGTGCAGGCTCAAACCAAGCGTGACTACAGTCTGACAGTTGAAAATCTTCCAGTAGTAATCTTTATGCCAGCAGCCATATCACCCTGTAGCCCAAGACTGGTTGCCCACTGAAGCTAAGCAGGGCTGAGCCTGGTTAGTACCTGGGGTGCGTTTCCCGAAAGCATCGATAGCCAACTATGATCGCAAGTTCCGTCGTTACCAATAGAGTTCAATGGAAATTGCGAACAACTTGCGACCATAGTTGGCTAACGATGCTTTCGGGAAACGCACCCCAGGATGGGAGACCTTCTGAGAAAGCCAGGTTGCTGCTGGAAGAGGTGTTTAGTGAGGCCAGCAGGGGGTGCTCACCCTGTGGTCTGTGTGGGTCCTAATGCCCCAGTATAGTAATGGGGATACTATACTGTCAAAGAGCACCGTCCTTAGGATAAGACGTTAAACCGAGGTCCTGACTCTCTGTGGTCATTAAAAATCCCAGGATGTCTTTCGAAAGAGTAGGGGTGTAACCCCGGCATCCTGGCCAAATTTGCCCAGTGGCCTCTGTCCATCATGGCCTCCTAATCATCCCCATATATACCAATTGGCTTCATCACTGTCTCCTCTCCACCAGTAAGCTGGTTTGTGGTGAGCGTTCTGGCGCACTATGGCAGCCGTCGCATCATCCAGGTGGATGCTGCACATTGGTGGTGGTTGAGGAGATTCCCCTCTCTATGTAAAGCACTTTGAGTGGCAAGAAAAGCGCTTAATAAATGTAATAAATTATTATTATTATTAGTAGCTGTGCAAGACAAATCTGAATCACCTAATTCCTCAAAAACATTATTGAAATATTTTGTCCCATTGCTTTTATGGACTCTCTATTTATGGGCTTCTACCTTGACTTTGAGCCTTCATGTCCCCCTGATTGCCTCATAGATGGTAAAAGATTGCGCGCGAGCTTCTCCTCCTGCCTATAGACGAATCCGACGAGCGTCCTTGTGTAGGCTGCCATCTTGTGGCGACGCCATTACTGAGCTGTCACACCGGCATTGACATATGCACCGGTATGTAAACAAACCTCGGAGATAAGGTGATAACGCACCCTCGATGACAGCTACAGCCAGGCAGACTTGTTGGGTTGATGATTTTGGACATTGGCCTCCAGTCACAGATGAAGGTACAAACGATCTTACAGATTATTTATGAAAATAGCTTGGCAAGCTAGCTAGGCTAACGTTTGCTACCGAATAAACTAAAAAAAATCTGTCCATTTGGCAACAATAAATAAATCAGACTGATCTCATGAAGTAGCGTGTGTATGACACGCCAATTGGTATTTGCATTTTTGGCGTGCTATCAAGACGCATAATCGCTTTTCAGCGTGTTTATGAACGCCGTTGACTTAACGTTATATAAATATAGGACTTACCTCAACCCCGTCCCTAAACCTAACCGTCAACTGGGGTTAATGGCATTTATGACTGGACATTTGACGCGCGTGTTCTGACACGCGGAATGACGCGAACGTTAATGGCGTAGACATACACGCATACACGCGGATACACGCGGTTAGCTCAAAATGCGTAGAAATAATACGCCACTTGACTCGAAAGTGGCGTGTATGTTTACGCAAAAGTCATGATGTCATGTTGAATAAATAAATAAATGAAATCAAATAAACAAATTCATGTTTTTCATTTGTGTCCATTATTTATCTCATTTTTACATTGCAACGGGCAAGGGTAAGGTAACGTTACAGCTAGAAAGTATACACAATATCGACCAACTAGTGTTTTTAAACCATGGAAAGAGGTCAATATAACAGCAGGAGAACAATTATGTCACATAACGTTACATTTAGCTCAGGAAAGCCATTTAATGACCATAGCATGTTAATTAAATTAAAATAGCAAGAGAGGAGATTTTGCTGATCATTATATCACACATTTATTATATTTTTTTACTTATGTCATTAAATAATTGTTATTATACGCGAATGTCCGCGTCTTGTACTCGCCCAGGAAATCTTTGTAAACCGTACGGCACCTGACAGGGGCAGTCGACCCGGGGTATTCACAATGTTTTCTCTTCAAAATTGAAATTTTACTGCCACCATTGAAACAATTTATAACGGAAACTGTTTACCCACTCGACATTATACAAGGGCTAACGTTGTAACGTTAGCGACAGTCGTAAATCGCGGGCTGTTTATTCCTGTGGACGCAAGTTGCAAATAAAACAATAGAATGCAATGGAGCAACGCTACCCAGCAACAGCTCAGTAATGGCGCCCGCTTACTTCCGGTAGTTTCGCCGGATTCGTCTATAGTAATGGGGATACTATACTGTCAAAGAACACCGTCCTTCGGATGAGACGTTAAACCGAGGTCCTGACTCTCTGTGGTCATTAAAAATCCCAGGATGTCTTTCGAAAGAGTAGGGGTGTAACCCCGGCATCCTGGCCAAATTTGCCCCGTGGCCTCTGTCCATCATGGCCTCCTAATCATCCCCATATATAGCAATTGGCTTCATCACTGTCTCCTCTCCACCAGTAAGCTGGTGTGTGGTGAGCGTTCTGGCGCACTATGGCAGCCGTCGCATCATCCAGGTGGATGCTGCACATTGGTGATGGTTGAGGAGATTCCCCTCTCTATGTAAAGCACTTTGAGTGTCCAGAAAAGCGCTATATAAATGTAATGGATTATTATTATTATTAGTAGTAGCTGTGCAAGACAAATCTGAATCACCTAATTCCTCAAAAACGTTATTGAAATATTTTGTCCCATTGCTTTTATGGACTCTCTATTTATGGGCTTCTACCTTGACTTTGTGCCTTCATGTCCCCCCGATTGCCTCATCTATAAAGTTGCGTAGTGATGACGCAATCGTTAGCCTATTTTTTACCCAAAAAAAAAAAAAACTGCTTCTACAGGGCCGTAACGTAAGATACAAAGTAATGGAGCGTTTTATACATTGTTGTGTTTCTTTAGGAATAAATAATGGACAAATTAAGTCTTTGGACGCCTCAGATGTAAAGTTATTCGCTGTCAAAGTGACGCCAAAATGAATGGGAGTCAATGGGATGCTAACAGCAGGTGAAGTTCTGCTACAATGGCGGCTCCCGCGAGGCTTCAACTTCCGGTTGATGGATCACCTCCTTTTGAGGGAGATGTATTCCTATTTACACCTGGCGTTTTAATTCGTCTCTTTTGTCCACTTTCAACCACTTCTGTCCTGATTTCTTCAAAAGGAGAGTAAATGAATGTTTTTTTTTCTCTTCAGATCTTTCTATCTAATTTATTTATTTAAACATTGCGATTTACCAACGCATTCTCATCCTTTAGCGTCACATAGAACACTATATGACAAAATGGCGCTATACTACGCCTATGGCACCCGTTATCGTGAATATAACGCGCTGTGATGGGTAGGTTTAGGAGTGGGGTAGGGTAGAGTAGTCTCATATTACGCTAAAGGATTTATGACGACTTGGGTTCGCGTGTTATATTAACGATAAAGGGTGCCATGTCCGTAGTATAGCGCCATTTTGTCATATAGCGTTCTATGTGACGCTAAAGGATGAGAACGGGCTGGATTTACATATGTAGACGCCCGGAGAGGCCAGAAGAACATAGAGAGCAGCTACTTTCATTTCCACTCTGATAGTCGCATTTAGAAATGATTCGAAATCAGGAATGGTGAGAGAACATTGTACTTGGTACATTTTTCGTCTTCAAACCAAACTTGGGTCTTCAGTCTGGCTAGCACGCTTCCCATAATGTTTACTTAAGTCAGTAGACAGAGAGTAGGCAGTATTTTGTGGCTGTTCGAACATATTCGACCACATGAGAATTTGCTCTAGGAAAGCAATCCAGTCGAATGCGTTTTCAACATCCTCTCGAAGTGGTCGAAAGTGGACAAGCTCAAAACGTTTCAGACCCCGTTTACACCTGTATTTAGTGCCATCCACTTGTGATCCGATCGACTAAGACATCCTTACACAAGGTGTAAACAGGGCCTTATGAATTAAACAGTCAAGTTACTTTGAAATCAAAAAAACTTTCTGTTGGTCATCGCTATGAACCAATTTTTCCTTTTCCTTGTACTTTAACAAATGACTGGATTATTATTATTAAAATATGGCACAAAAACCCCACATTTTTTACTCTCTATTTGGATTCTAGCATATAAAAGTTAGCAAACCCCTCCCTTAGAGTTCCCTTATGCCTGGTTCAGATTACACGATTTTTTTGTCTGTTAAGTACGTCACTGTGTCAGATTACGCGATTTTGACTCTTAAAATCTTGTCGTGTCTTGGACAAGAAACATGTCAGACTACAAGTTGCTTCCTGACCAGTCATTGCTTGCCGTCTTTAATGGCGCGTGTGATGTCATCGAGAAGGCGAAACTAGTAGCGAGTGACTTCCGGAAAAGAATGTAAACAAAAAATGGATGAAGCAGTGAGTATTGTATTGGCTGTCCTGTGTTCAGAAAAAAGTAAAAAAAGAAAGAAAACCCGACAATGGACACGTTCCTGTAATTCTCGAAGAGGACAGTATGGGCTGTCAATCCTCCAAAGAGAACTTGAGGTAAAATAATGTTTTCTTATATATTTTTACTTTTAGTTTCAACGTTAGCAACATCGAATCTCTTTCGTTTCGCCATTTTTGAAAGTTGTGTACGGAAAAGCTTCTGTGCTCCTATTGGTCAACCTCATACATCGTGGACGACCGTTAAAAAAATTAAACATGCTAGCCTTTTTGCCGTGATGTCTTGAAGAACTGCAGACGCGATGTAGGTTGTCGCCCACTATGACACACTATACGAGATGAATCTTGCGTCCCGACGCCCGTTGTCGTTTACGAATCCCCACGACACGCTACGTCAAACGGATCGTGCTAAAATCGGGCTGTAATCTGAACCAGGCATTACAAGAACCATCCCCCTACAGATCCCCCTTGTGATTGGCTTCAGGGTCAATGAGATTCTTTATCTGCTTATCAACCTTGAAATGTAATCACTATTGCACACCAATTTTTGAACATATGTTTGGGAAATCTACGAGGTTAATGAAGACTCACTTTCTGCCTCTATGTTGCAGTAAATGGTCGTCAGTCTCCCGGAGCCTCTGGTCATGTGCTGGAACATCCAGATGTGTCCCTCAGGAAGACCAACATTAGCAACCAGGTACAGTCCCATTTTGAGATATCATCTGCTCATGAATAAATCTGAACTGAGTATCTGTGGAATGATTCCAATAATAACTTGACAAAAACCAAGTGATTTGGTCTTCCATTGCTGCTTGGATTCTGACAGAAATCTATGAGTCAGTAGATCTGGTGCCATCTGCGCCAATCTGTGGACAGTAACAGTTAAAGATGGTGAAGCAGTGCCAAGTAAAACCCTCCCTATCCCACGTGATCTACTAACAGCCAGACAAGGGCATCTCATGCCATCAGCAAATCGGGAGCGGCAAAGAGTGGGCCATATGGCCGGCCCAGTTCTGGATCCTTTTACTCTGTTAGAGTTTGATCTCAGGCCAGGATTGGAAAGGTGTTGGGTTTTAAGCGGCACTGGGGAGGGTTAGACGGATAGGACGAGGTACGCTGGGAGAGTCTGAACAGTTATCGACCGGGACTGGGTGAGCGGCGAGGAACCGAACCGGAGGGCCTGCGCTGACATGTTCTGCAGGACGGTAAGACAGCAAGTGTGTGGCTGTGCGCGTTCATTAGCTTCTCGTTATACGGAGTGCTGTGCATGCTGGATCTTTGGCCATGCACCGGCCATGTTTTTAATTAGAAAGATGGAGTGTGTACAAATAATGCAAACGTGCACTATGCTAGTACAGTTAAGCACAGAGGGGAGGCTGTGTAGTTTGATGCATGCTGGGAGATGTTTGCTTATACACATGCTAAGCACAACGTCTCCAACACCTGCTAACACAAGGTGATGCAGCGTCTGCAGCTTGAAATAGGGCACATACACACACTTGCACTCACCAGCTTTGGACACACACACATGCACACCTCTCTCGAAGCACTAATACTGATGCAAAACGAATACAGATACCTTGAAGCATCGGCCAGTCTGAAAGATAAGCTCACACTAACACACACACACGGGCAGTGAGAAATTCTTTGTTTTCGCAGGTCATGTGTTTTTTTTTTTTCGTCTGACAGCATGCTGTTGTTTGAAGCTTACCTCCAATGATAATTAGCCCTATTTCCCCCCTCCTCCCTCTCTTCTCAAACACGCGTGTGTTGTACAGGAGGGAGGGGGTGTGTGTTCTGTTTCAGTAAATCATCTGCCTCCCATCTTTTTCTCTCCTTATGTTCAACCTGTTTTTGTTTGTGATTAATATCATTATTTAAGTTAGTGGTGTTTGCTAAGACACATCCCTATTACTACTGCTTATTGAACTTTGGTTTAATGCTCACTTCACACCATTTGTACTGTGAATGATAGCTCGATTATGTAGATTGTTGAGGTGATGTGTGTTATTACTTTTCTAAGACATATGATGATCTTTTTGCCTGGCATGCAATAAAACTGGTGAAAAAAACACAGGTTTACCCTGAAAAAGAGACCTGAGTCATCTCTAAAGACTAGAATATCATAGAGACTTGGGGGTGGACACTTTTGACTCGGACCAGTAAGCAACTGCCTAGCAACCACCCTGAACTCTCTAGCAACCGCATAAAGGCGGGCATACACTGTGCGATTTTCGTCCGATTTTGAGCCGAATTCTTACTCGTGCGACTCTTTTTCGTGTCGGACCGATTTTCAGCTTTGTCGTGCAGTGTACAGGGAGAAACGAGAGGCGATTAACCTCTCACGATCGACAATCGGATGGTCGGATGAATTTCTGGCATGTCAGAAATTTTGGTCGCTCCTCGTGACTATATCGCACTGTTGAAGCAAAGCTACGAACCGATTGCCCTAAACTCAGTGGTTTTTCCCTCACTGCACCTGCGCGAAAACATAAGTTTAACCATTTCATCTGCGGCAAAAATAAAATAAAAAACGAAAAGAGGGAGATCTTTAAGTTCAAACTAGCTACAAATTACTGTTGCTTACCGCCAGTTCGTGTTGCAAAATAGATAATATATTACCCACCGTCTTCCAAGCCACCTGCGATGTAACACCTCTTTAATTAATTTGTCAAACAATGTTTTTGAAATAAACCTGTTTTTAATTTTCATTGATGATTAATTATGGCAATGTTCGGACATATTATAGACTGTTAATAGTTATTTTATATGCCTATAATTCATTGTAATCGACCTAAATGTTTTAGACAATTTGTAATGAGTAAGATTATGTAATATTTTATTATCCTCGCAGCCCGTTGGTTATGTGCTGTGAAAATATTGCGTGGCAAATTAATTATAATAGCGGATCAATTTAATAATCAAATTAGCCTATAGGCCTCCACTAATAATGATAATACAATAATGCTAATAATAATTAAATGCATAAATTGAAAATGCTAAATCATCTAGTTACTGATAGCAGATGCTTGTTTTGACAATATCCCTGGATACATACACGTAAATGTGCGCAATCCAGGGGGTTATCGCAGATATTACACGTATAGTGTGAGCAGTGAAGTCGCAGCTCGACGATCGGACCGTACAGTGTGAGCACATAAATCCTGAACTTTGGCTTTGCATCGCATGCGATTTACTCGTTGAGTGTGAGTAGGTACCTTGCTGAAATCGCACAGTGTATGCCCGCCTTTACAGCATGCTAACAACCACTAAGAGCATTTTTCGTAAGCTGTTCTCCATAACATGTATCTCTTATGTACACTTTAAATGAGTGAATTTCACAAAAGAAATGTCTAGCCAATATTTTACCCGAGAATTAAGAGAAAAAAGTGTATTTGTTTTTTCATATTTTCATTTATATTTATATATTATATAGTTTATTTAATTATTTATCCATCGTGACTTTGTTCACATGATAATTAATCTTATTTCCCCCAAAATTTTAATTAAACTTACATTTGGAAAACAATTTAGATTTTTTATTTTTTACCGTAGAAAATGTGCTATAAATATTGGAATTGACTACTGCATTAATAAAATTGTAAATGTCCAAAACACAGTGGACAGCTATTCAAAAAGCATTTTCTTTCGTATGCATGGGTTTTGATGGTGTAGTTGCACATCTACTTCCACAGTGGACTCTATCGCATCCTATACACTGCCACCAAGTGGCACGCCTTTGTTACTAAAAATAAAAGATGGCTGATGGCCAGTCAGAAATGCCAAGTTTCTCTGGAAAATCAATCCATTCCTTCTATCCTAAGAGACTCTTGCAGGTAAAACAAAATGTTGTAGCATCAAGTAACATCTAAGGAGCCATATCATGGTTAAAGTTTCCCAGGATTGATTTTAGAATGGGAGGAAATCCTGATTAATCATCTGTCCAATAACTGGACATCATGCATCACTAGCTATATTTCAGATACAACTCATACTATTACTGTGAGTGTTCTTGAAAATACTTCATCCGCAGTAACTGTTTTGGCTGTAAATAAATGTATTTGTGACCCTGGATCTCAAAAATAGCAGACTTATCTCATGAAATGACGTATGTATGACACGTCAAGTCGTATTTCCACTTTTGGCGTGCAATCAACACACATAATCGCTTTTCAGCGCGCTTATTAACGCTGTTGACTTAACGTTACATTATAAAATTATAGGACCTACCCCAACCCCGTTTCTAAACCTACCCGTCACTGGGGTTAATACCATTTATGAGTCTTCCCCTACCATCCTAGGAAAAAAAATATCGCTCCCAGATGTAGATCTACATTTTGCTTCGTTTCGCTCTGACATTTAACGGCATGTACATACACGCGGAATCACTCGGACATTTAACGGCGGACACGTGGATAGCTCAAAATGCGTATACATAACATGCCACTTGACTTGAAAGTGGCATGTATGTTAACGCAAAAGTCAAGATGTCATGTTGAAAATAGTTACAAGTAGCATGGGCATATGTGTGGCAATAGCCAACAATACATTGTGTGGGTCAAAATAATCTATTTTTCTTTTATGCCAAAGATCTTTAGGATATTAAGTAAATATCACGTTCCATGAAGATATTTTGTAAATTTCCTACCGTGAATGCACAGTTTTTGTGAATGAATGCACCACAATCGCCAACATAAATGGAGAACTTAAAAGGCGATTTTCTCAATGTTTTGCCCCTTCAGATTCCAGATTTTCAAATAGTTGTATCTCAGCCAAATATTGTCCTATCATAACAATAATTTCCATACATCAATGGAAAGCCTATTTATTCACCTTTCAGATAATGTACAAATCGAATTTAAAAAAAAAAATTACCCATGTGTCTGGTTTTGTGGTCCAGGGACACATTTGTGTTATTAGATTGTAATTTTCAGTTACATCATTACGAAATGCACTTGTAATGTGTTACTTTACACGTACATCAAAAAGTAACCGGATTATGTTATGCATGTTACTTGCGCGTTACCTCCAACACTGCTCATTTCAGATGAGATTGAAAACACCTGGTTCTCGGTCTACTGGTTGAATGGAAACAAACTATTTATATATATATATATATATACACTCACCGGCCACTTTATTAGGTACCCCATGCTAGTAACGGGTTGGACCCCCTTTTGCCTTCAGAACTGCCTCAATTCTTCGTGACATAGATTCAACAAGGTGCTGGAAGCATTCCTCAGGGAGTTTGGTCCATATTGACATGATGGCATCACACAGTTGCCGCAGATTTGTCGGCTGCACATCCATGATGCGAATCTCCCGTTCCACCACATCCCAAAGATGCTCTATTGGATTGAGATCTGGTGACTGTGGAGGCCATTTGAGTACAGCGAACTCATTGTCATGTTCAAGAAACCAGTCTGAGATGATTCCAGCTTTATGACATGGCGCATTATCCTGCTGAAAGTAGCCATCAGAAGTTGGGTACATTGTGGTCATAAAGGGATGGACATGGTCAGCAACAATACTCAGGTAGGCTGTGGCGTTGCAACGATGCTCAATTGGTACCAAGGGGCCCAAAGAGTGCCAAGAAAATATTCCCCACACCATGACACCACCACCACCAGCCTGAACCGTTGATACAAGGCAGGATGGATCCATGCTTTCATGTTGTAGACGCCAAATTCTGACCCTACCATCCAAATGTCGCAACAGAAATCGAGACTCATCAGACCAGGCAACGTTTTTCCAATCTTCTATTGTCCAATTTCGATGAGCTTGTGCAAATTGTAGCCTCAGTTTCCTGTTCTTAGCTGAAAGGAGTGGCACCCGGTGTGGTCTTCTGCTGCTGTAGCCCATCTGCCTCAAAGTTCGACGTACTGTGCGTTCAGAGATGCTCTTCTGCCCACCTTGGTTGTAACGGGTGGTTATTTGAGTCACTGTTGGCCTTCTATCAGCTCGAACCAGTCTGGTCATTCTCCTCTGACCTCTGGCATCAACAAGGCATTTCCGCCCACAGAACTGCCGCTCACTGGATGTTTTTTCTTTTTCGGACCATTCTCTGTAAACCCTAGAGATGGTTGTGCGTGAAAATCCCAGTAGATTAGCAGTTTCTGAAATATTCAGACCAGCCCTTCTGGCACCAACAATCATGCCACGTTCAAAGTCACTCAAATCACCTTTCTTCCCCATACTGATGCTCGGTTTGAACTACAGGAGATTGTCTTGACCATGTCTACATGCCTAAATGCACTGAGTTGCCGCCATGTGATTGGCTGCTTAGAAATTAAGTGTTAACGAGCAGTTGGACCGGTGTACCTAATAAAGTGGCCGGTGAGTGTATATATTTTATAGTATTCACAGGATTTTATATCACTTTATTAATTGGTTTGTTAAATACACACATTATTGCTGTGTTATTACTGTATTATGTTTAACGTGGTATCTCCTCAGTTAAAACCAAAAGTGCATACTGTCCACTCAAGTGGACATCTGATAATTGAATAAAAAAGTCTTGTTTTCCATGCACGAAGAGCAATAAAAACACATAAGAACAAAAAAAGAAAACATTATTTCACTTTTGGGGTAAAATATGACCTGGACGTGTTCTTGTCAGGCTTTGTGAGATTCACCCTCTTTTCTGTTGACCGTGTGCCCTTTTAACTGTTATTGAAGTCTACTCTCTCTGCCTATGTCTCTCACTCCCTCTCACTCCGTCACGCTTCCACGACCCCCCTCCCCCTGAGACCCCCACCACACACACACACACACACACGCTCCACTCTGCATCGCTTGCCACAGCAACAGAGCCAGGCAGTCAGACCGCACGCGGGAGTCGAGCGAAAAGAGTGCAAAAAGAGTGAGCCAGCGAGAGAAAGAAAGAGAGGAGGCACGGATCAATGGAGATGGAGGAAAGCTTTGATGCGGAGGGCAGTTTTGATGATGCCTCCTGTCTGTCCCCCCAGAGCCCAGGGTCCACGTCCCCGGCCAGGAGGCAGAATAAGGAGAAGGAGATCAGGGAGACCAAAATCACGGTGAGTATCGGCAATTGATAACACACAAACACACAGCTTTCCATCTACACTGCTGTCAAGTAGATGTATATATAAGACGCTTTTAATTCCATCATCACTCGATTTATTAGCTTTAATCATAACGTCGATCAGAAAGAGTCATGATGTGCGTCTTTTGCAGAACTGGCCATTGGGAATTCAAATCAGTGTTTCCCTGAAGTGTTTCACAGATGTGAAACATCTGCTCAGTGTTTTGTGCCACTCTCTCTTTTCACTGCTTCGCCTGTGTGTGTGTGCGTGTGTTTCATGAGTGATGTTGCTGGAAGTTTGTGTGTGCGCTTCAGAGACTCTGAAGATGCACTATGACTAGTGGATTACATCACCACTGTTTTGCAATACCATGTTGTAAAGGATTCACCAACATGGACGTGTTGATTGAAATAACCGTTCCGAGGTTATTTGCTATGATGGAAGTCCCTCAGGAACTGCTTTGCATGGAGACAAATGGAATAAAACGGAGTGGAAAAACCACTTTTCAAAAACCACTCTTGTGTTTGTCGTGCATTACATTTTCCCACTTCCCAAGAGACCACTTGCTATTCAAAGTGTTCTCGACCAGCGTTCAACCGCACCAAGGAAGAGAGTATTTTGAATGCCAACACAAGCTCTGTTGCGTGAGATGGCTGATGCTGAACAGTGGGAATCTCGCGCACGAAGACTCGACACTTCTTTTCAAATTATGTATGCAGTGTGAGTGCGGAGACGTAGCTTTGCAGCTGTATTCGAACTCTGCTTTGATCCAGCTTCACCTGGAAACGTCACACGACTGGCGTGCTTTGGGTTTCATGCGAACCCGAAGCCGTCGAGAATCTAGTTGTGTTGCAGTGCATTTAGAAATGCAGATGGTTCATAAAGCAGCGTACGGAAGGTCAGATGCTGCAGCCGCATGCCACTGCAGGTCAACTCGCAACACTGATTTAAAGTGCTTCACTTCTGAATAAGCTCTAACATCCACTTACACTCTCAGAAAAAAGGTACAAAAGCGGTCACTGGGGCTGTACCTTTTCAAAAGGTACACTTTTGTCCATCTTAGGTCCAAATATGTACATTTTAGGTGTTAATATGTCCATTTTAGGTCCAAATATGTACATTTTAGGTGTTAATATGTCCATTTTAGGTCCAAATATGTACATTTTAGGTGTTAATATGTCCATTTTAGGTCCAAATATGTACATTTTAGGTGTTAATATGTACATTTTAGGTCGTAATATGTACATTTTAGGTGCTAATATGTATATTTTAAGTGCTAATATGTACATGTTAAGTGTTAATATGTACATTTTAGGAGCTAAGTACATTTTAGGTGCTAATATGTACATTTTAGGTGTTAATATGTTCATTTTAGGTCCAAATATGTAAATTTTAGGTGTTAATATGTACATTTTAGGTCGTAATATGTACATTTTAGGTGCTAATATGTACATTTTAGGTCGTAATATGTACATTTTAGGTGCTAATATGTATATTTTAAGTGCTAAAAGTGTTAATATGTACATTTTAGGAGCTAAGTACATTTTAGGTGCTAATATGTACATTTTAGGTCGTAATATGTACATTTTAGGTCCAAATATGTACATTTTAGGTGTTAATATGTACATTTTAGGTCGTAATATGTACATTTTAGGTGCTAATATGTACATTTTAGGTCGTAACATGTACATTTTAGGTGCTAATATGTATATTTTAAGTGCTAATATGTACATGTTAAGTGTTAATATGTACATTTTAGGAGCTAAGTACATTTTAGGTGCTAATATGTTCATTTTAGGTGCTTAAATGTACCACCAAGGGACCAATATGCAGCCTTTGGGTACAAAAGTGTACCTTTTGAAAAAGTACAGCCCCAGTGACAGCTTTTGTACCTTTTTTTCTGAGAGTGTAGAGAGTGTGTAGCTGCCCGGGTAATATTTTTGATGGGTAACTCTCATTCATGAAAACGATTGACTGGCACCTCTAACAGTATGTATTTGCATTAACATTCATTGAGGGTGTTTATGGCAGGCTTGGGTTGGTTAGGGTGGTGTAACCTATAGTGCGAGAGACGTGCAGATATTCTCTCTCTGTGTGTGTAGAGGGCAGGTGAGGTGTCCGTCAGACGAGAGAGAGAGAGACCGCCCACCAGAGAGGGAACTAGAGAACTGGGGAAGACATGGCTAGTCCAGTTTCCATGGTGACAAAGGCAATAGTACTGACTAACGGGTGTTAGAAAAAAAAAAGAAAGAAACACACACACACACAATAAGAGAAAAAGAAAGAGAGCGAAATGGAAGGAATGAAAGAAAGCTGTCAGTCAACCTGTCACTGTTTGTTTAGAGACGCAGCATGAAATGTGTTTAGTATGCTGCAGTTTTAGCAGCAGGTATAAGACTGCTCTAGTATTCATACTGGTGTGCGTTAATAAACGTGTCATTTCCTCTAACAAAGGAAGTCTGTTCGCTTATTGAAGCAGAAGGGATAATGTAGCTACAGTTATTATCGCAAAATAATCCCTATAGGGTGATAAGAAGGGTCTTGATAAAGGGTTGAATGTTTTTTTTAGTTAATGACTAGCTGGCTGTAATATAATTCCAGTTATTACACATATGGATATATGGACACTCAAACACAATACTATTTTAGTCTTTTTGAAAGAAGTATCTTACGCTCATCAAGGCTGCATTTATTTGATCAAAAATATAGACAATATTATTAAAATTTAAAATAATGATTTAATTTAGGTGAACTTTAAAAATGTATTGTTTTTCCTGTGATCAAAGCAGAATTTCAGCATCATTACTCCAGTCTTCAGTGTCACATGATCCTGCAGAAATCACTCTAAAATGAAGATTTATTATCAATATTATTGTTATGCTGCTTGTTATTTTTTTATAACTTGATACTTTTTCAGAATTCTATGATGAATATAAAGTTAAAAAACAGCATTTATTTAAAATAATATTTTGTAACATAAAACACTAGCCTTCAAAAGCTATATATATATATATTGTATATATCCAAGTGCCAAGTGTATATTTATCCAGGTATAAGGGGATTGAATGAGTATGGCTATGAGTCGATGGCCGGGCTGAACAGGGCTGAATGCTTGCGAGCTATCTTTCACCCGCTCCAGCATCTTCTCTGAAGGCCCACAATGCCACAGAATATATATATATATATATCATCATCATCATCATAGAATGTTTTCTGAAGGATCCTGTGAGACTGAATACTGGAGTAATGAAGCTGAAAATCCAGCAATATAAGACTATGGCAATTAAACTGCATAATGGTATACAAATACTCTAGTACTCTTATGATAGAATCACATCATAAGAAGCATTACGCTTCTTTATTTTGCTGAAATGCACCATTAATCTAAAATTTGACTAGAAATACAGTATCAATATTAAAAAGCACATCACTAGAACTGTAATGCATATATATATATATTAGGGCTGTCAAACGATTAATCGCGATTAATCGCATCCAAAATAAAAGTTTGCGTTTACATATTATATGTGGTTGCACTGTGTATAATTATTTTATATATATATATAAATACACACACATGCTTGAAATATTTTCATGTATATTCTGTATATAGATTTATATATAATTTATATTATATATAAATATAAATATTTAACATATAAATAATATATTTTTCTTAAATATATACATGCATGTGTGTGTATTTATATATATACAAAATAATTATACACAGTGCAACCACAAATATTATGTAAACGCAAACTTTTATTTTGGATGCGATTAATCGCGATTAATCGTTTGACAGCCCTAATATATATACATGGTTCCCTTTCGAAGGAACTCGCGATGCATCAACGATGCTTTGGGAACGCCCCCAGCGTGAATGCGTCTGAAGCATCTATGTCAACTAATCCAATGGAAAGAATGAGCGTCTTGATAGAGCTGAAAGACACTTACTTCCATGTCGCCATCCTCCCTCAGCACAGGAGGTTCCTGAGGTTTCTTTCGCAGGCAAAGAATACCAATGTCAGGTACTTCATGTCAGTCTAGGTTTATTACCCCGCACATTCACGAAAAGCGTAGATGCAGCTCTGGCCCCGCTCAGAAACTCCGATCAGTTATTTGTTTGTTTTGGATCACCAAAGAAAGGTCTTCCTGCTTCTAAACAGATGATTAGTAGGTGGATAGTCAAGGTTATTTCACTTGCTTACGAGTACTCTCACCAGCCATGCCCTTTGGCTGTCAGGGCTCACTCTACTTAGGGCTATGGGGCCTCTAAAGCCTTATTATTTGGGGTTTCTATCCAAGACGTTTGTGATGCGTTGGGCTGGTCCTCACCGCTCACATTCGTCAAATTTTACAGCTTGGACCTGAATGCTGCCCCAGGTTCTCAGGTGCTTCGTCCTTAGCGTACACCAGATTGACATTCAGGTACTTGAAAGTTTGGCGATTTGGGTATTCTCGTTCCCAAAGCGTTGTTGACGCATTGCGAGTGCCCTCAAAAGGGAACGTCTCAGGTTACGACTGTAACAATAGTTCCCTGAGAAAGGGAACGAGACGATGCGTCACCCTGCCATACTTTCTGCATCTCTGTGATCGGCTTGCTTCGTCAATATTTGAAGCTAATGGTGGTTTGCACCGTATGTGCTTTTATCTCTTCCTGGTTATGACGTCACCCACCCATGATGCTCATTCTTTCTATTGTACTAGTTGACAGATGCTTCAGACGCATTCAGGCTGGGGGCGTTCCCAAAGCGTCATTGACGCATCGTCTTGTTCCCTTTCTTAGGGAACTATGGTTACAGCCGTTATCTGAGACGATTTCTGTACATATTACAAGGTATGTTTAGTTCTGTCGAAACGCACAAGCGATTATCCATGACAACCACTGAACTGGAGACATGTTGAATCAATAACTTGAGGTTGTTGAAAAAGCTGGCGTAGAAGCTTTCACCTTTTGCTCACCTTCAGTATCTTCTGAGCATTACTAATGTGGAATGAAAAGCATGTCAGTTTGGCTGATTGATCCACGCTGGCTCTCGGTCCTCAATGCACTTTCCTGCGCTTGAAATAATAGGTAGCTGTCGATAGCTGCTTGTAGTGCATGCGCTTGTAAACAACTGCATATTGTGAACTAGAAATATCTGGAGACCCCGTTTGAAACATGTTTGTTTGTGAAAATGGTTTGCACTCAGAAATTATGTCATCTATTATTGGTATTGCACAAATATTGTTTTGTAATGGGGTAAAAATGCCCTTACAGGAAAAACAATTTGTTGCTTAGCAACAGAGGCTGAGGACCCTACAGTCTGAGCAGCGGTTGAGATCTCTGAATGTATGGATGGATGTTGGAGTGAAGCTGACTGGATTTGTGTTTTGTAGATTTATTTGTTTGCTTGCCTGCTGATTTCGTGTCCCTCATGCCTGCTGCATGCTATCATTAGGTCGGTGATATTTGCGGCTGTAAAGCAGAAATGTTTGGTTTCCAGAAGCCGTGTTCATTACTGCATTAAAAGGGAGTAGGGCAGCGGGTTCATGGGCCGAGCACACACACACACACACACACACACACACACACACACACACATCTTGCCAGTGTTGTTGTTTATTTCTAAACTCCTGACTTAAAGGCAGTGATTACTGCTCTGTCTAGAGGGTTTTTATATGGAATTCAACAGAGATATTTAACTCTTAAAGGGACAGTTCACCCCAAAATGTAAATTATCTCATCATTTACTCACCCTAATGTCGGCCAGACCTGTATGACTTTCTTTTTTCTGTGGAACATAAAAAAAACATTGAAAAAATGATTGAGTGATTGAAGTTTTTTTGCTTTGTTTTACATTTGTTTCATTTTCCGTTTTAGATTTTCCGTTTGCTTTGCAACATTCATTTTTTTGTTTTATGTTTTGCTGTGTTTTGCATTTTGTATGTTGTTTCCTTTCTTTTGTTTTACATTTTTGTGGTTTGTGCTTTGTTTTTGTTTTGTTTTGCATAATACATTTTGTGCTTTGGTCCTTTTTTGTTATATTGTTTTACAT